>CAUYLG010011070.1:0-131121 GCA_963573385.1 Cacajao melanocephalus | reverse complement strand
TAGGCGGATTGTGAGGTCAGGAGATTGAGACCATCCTGGCTAACACGACAAAACCCCGTCTCCACTAAAAATACAAAAAATTAGGCATGGTGGCACGTGCCTGTAGTCCCAGCTACTCAGGAGGCTGAGGCAGGAGGATTGCTTGAACCAGGGAGTCAGATGTTGTAGTGAGCCAAGATTGCACCACTGCACTCTAGCCTGGCGACAGAGCAAGACTCTGTCTCAAAAAAAAAGAAAGAAAGAAAAAGAATTATTCCCGTTAAAATTTCCACTGTAAAAGTGCTCTAAAAAGTATCTTATTCTACAAAGATCTGATTCTCTTCCATGAATTGCTTCTGTAATCCAGGTGACATTGTTGACCTTATTGAGTGTTTGCTCTTCACAGAACTCTATCAATGGGTATAGAGAGGTTTGGAGACACAGGAACTTAAATAGCCACAGAAAGATAGAGATTACACAAGGAAAACCATTTTTCTCCTAAAAGCCTTAGTTAGATTCCCTTCAAAGCAGAATGTAAGAAAGGATTTTAAGTGCAGGGAGTTTATTTGGGAAGTAATCCCAGGAAGCAGGTGTGAGTGGTGGGAAGAATAAGACAAGGAAGGAGGAAAAGTCAATATAAGAGTACAGTTCCAAGGCCATGAGGGCTTGATGCCACCAGAACTTCTGAGAAGCATTCAGGGCACCTCCTAGAACTGCCTTTGTGAGGACAGGAGCCTCGCTGTTTAATCACCAGCTTTTGTGTCCCTTCAGGCTAGCCACAATGGCTTGAGCTCCACCTCCTGTCCAGGCAGTACTTGTGGCATGCAGGCAGGCTCAGAGGAGGCCCTGCAGCCAGAAATGGAAAGTCTTCAGGCATATGCTTTTGGTGAGGTGTTGTCAACAGTGAGTCTGCACTTGCCCAGAACCATCTAGTGCAGCTGCAGCTGAAATAAGAGTCCACAAGCATCTGAAGAAAAGATCAATGTTCCCATATGAAAAGAACAGGTGTGATAGAAATACCACCAGGGGCACCTAATCCACAGATCAGGGAAGGCTTCCTGGAGGAAGTGGTTTTAAAGCTGAGACAAGGCTGGATATGGTGGCTCATGCCTATAATCCCAGTACTTCAGGAGGCCAAGGCAGGAGGATTGATTGCTTGAGCCCAAGAGTGTGAGACCATAGCAAGACTCTCTCTCTACAAAACATAAAAAAATTAATTGAGGGTGGCACACACCTATAGTCCCAGCAACTCGGGAGGCTGAGGTGGGAGGATCACTTGACCTAGGGAGGTTGAGGCTGTAGTGAGCTGTGATTTCACTGCTATACTACAGCCTGGGTAACAGAGTGAGATGCTGTTTTTAAAAAAGTAAATAATAAAAATTTGTTTTAATTAATATATTTTAAAAAGGGGTAACTGAAGAGACATTTAAGCAGGAAGACATGATAAGCTTTGTGTTTCGGAAAATTCAGTCTAATTAGAGCATGTCAGTAGATACCAGGATAGGACCATTGAGTGAGGGTAGGGAAAAACAGGTCAGGAAGACCAAAGAGGCTGTTGAATTATCCAGGTGATATAAAAATGAGAACCAGGGCAGTAGCAGGAAGATGAGAAGGAAAAAGATTTGAGACACAGTAAGTTTCCATATTCCCACTCATGCTCCGTTTCTGGTAAAATGGTAAAAGAGAAAGAGTGTGTGTGTGTGTGTGTGTGTGTGTGTGTGTGTGTACGTATACGTGCGCATGACTGTATGATGTAGGGATTGAGTTTTCTGGAAAACAATGCTTAGAAGATATGAATTGAAAGCTCATGAAGAGGTATTTGGAGTTGTCTTAAGCAAACTGGGAAGTAAAGTAACTGATGAGAAACTCTCAAGTCACTTCTCATCTGGAGGCAAGATAGCGCAGTGCACCATCCTGAGAGTCAGGAGAGATCTTGCTTTGTCCCGAATCTGCATCATCTATTGCTTTGACCCTTGTTTTATCATTTAATCTCTCTGAACTTTGTTTATTTGTCCAACTTAATACAAAGATGATGAAGTTTGCTCGGCCTATTCTGAATTGATCTTAAGCTCAGCATGTGCTGGGGTGTGACCCAAACAGGGAAGCTAACATCCTCTCCACTAAAGTTAATAGAATATTTAGGGTCATTGTTCAGTCCCAGCAGTCTGATGTTCAGTGTGGACATTGACCTATTGGCTCACCCCCGGCACAGGGGCTGAGTGGTCCTTCACCCTGTTGTGTGGCAGTGATGTAGGATTTTTGGAATGGGTTAGGGTAATATAGATTATTTCAAAGATGATCCTTTCCAACTGTGAGACTAGGTCCTCTGTCACAGGCCTTAGTGAGAGTTAGATGAGATCATGGCCACAAAAGCACTTGGAGAACAAACATTCTAGACAAGTAAAGGTATTATTATCAGTAGACCATGTGACATTAGCTCATACTTTTTAAATGTTTAACTTTCTTGCATATCCCCATGAGGCAGAAAATAACTTCCAAGTTCCTACATGCTGGTAGATGATTTCTTTTCATTTCATAAAGAGACCAAACCTTCCCTCATACCACCTTCTTACAAACTAGCTGCATTTTGTTTTTCTTATTTTATCTCATACCTTTAACAATGACTGGAAACATTTGACCTGCCAAGACTTGAATTTGGGCATCTGGGGTTTCTCTCACTGTCCATGATAGTATCACCAGCAAGTGGAGCACAGGCTGTACATCCCCTGTGTGAGCTTTCAGAGTGAGGAATGTTCTCCATCTCCTGGGAAAAACCAGGGCCCAGCTCACAGGAGTTGAAAGGAAACTGATTTTAGAACCCTTTTACAGTACTGTGACTTTTCACTCATCAGTGTTGGGAACTGCTTCTCTTTCGTTTAAAAGAACCCCCTGGGGCTTTAAGCTCAAACGATGACAGTGACTCAGAGTGGCTCATGCTTATTACACCTTGACGCTGTGCCAAGTGCTGTTTTAGCCCTTTACATGTAAGATAAACCTCAGCCTGTGAGTACACATTCGCTCTGTAGATGAGGAAACCAAGAAACATGCAGTAAATAACTAGCCTGGAGTCACACAGTTAAGCTGGAAGTTGGACCTTGGCATGTGACTCCAAAGCCCTTCCTGAAGCTTGCTGCCTCTCCCCTCCTTGTAAGCAGAGATCTGCCACACACAGCCCGCAGAGGTCTGATGAAGGCAGGATTTCCTGTTCGCCACGCAGGAGAGCAGTCAGAGGTGTTAAGCAGGAAAAGCACATTAGAATTCCAGTTTACTTACAGTGCTCTCCGTACCAGGAAGGAAATACCCCAAATATGAATATGGCTTTCACCAAGATAAATGGTTCCAATCTAGGGGATTCCCATGTGCATCAGAAAAACTTAATCTAGAGATCAGAGTTTTTACCTGCTACATCTTTCATATTTTCTTTCCTTAGGTTAAAAAGATCAAGTGGCATGAGCAGCCTTTTGGGGAAAATTGGTGCCAAGAAGCAGAAAATGAGCACCCTTGAGAAGTCCAAACTGGACTGGGAGAGCTTCAAGGAGGAAGAGGGGATTGGTGAAGAACTGGCCATCCATAATCGAGGGAAAGAGGGGTAAGAAGGAGTAGGTTATATACCTTGGAAAATTCTCTGAACCCTGAAATGAAATGATGTATTGGAGACCAACTGCCCACTGCAAGCAAGCAGGAGCTTTTCATGATGGAACTAAAAATGTGAGCGCTTTGGTTCATCAGTGAGGCTCTGTTCCAATGTGGGGCCGGGCTTGTCACCGGGAAGGCCACTGCGGGTGGAGGGAAGGCGGGGCATGTGAGCAGTACTTCTCTCAGGGCCAGTCATGTCTGCCAAGCTGAGTTTGCTGAATTACAGCTCCAGTGAACTGTAAGTTGCTTAGTGGTTGGATCTGGCCCACGGTAGCAGCCTTGGCCTTATCTGAATCATTTGTATTTCTGAGAAGCCAAACCAGTTCAAATCCTTCAGAAACAGGGCCAATGGAGTTCCTAGATGTTGCATTATTGTGGAATTTTTTTGGTCTGTGTCATCATGGCCCAGGATGGGGCTTTACCTTTAGCTATATCCTGTGTGATGGGCCAGGCCATTGCTTGCACCTCTTCCTCTTCACTGTGGCATACTAAGAGGATGTTCAGAACCTATGCATTCAGTTGTGAAAAGGGTCCTCTCCTTGTTGTATTTGTCTTACTGGTGACTAAACAAAAAAATCAAGAAAGAAATGGTGGCAAGGCACAGTGGCTCACACCTGTAATCTCAGCACTTTGGGAGGCCGAGGAGGGTAGATCACTTGAGGTCAGGAGTTTGAGACCAGCCTGGCCAACATGGCAAAACCCCATCTCTACTAAAAATACAAAAATTAGCCAGGGATACTGGTGCACGCTTATAATCCCAGCTACTTGGGAGGCTGGGGCAGGAGGATCGCTTGAACCCGGGAGGCAGAGGTTGCAGTGAGGTGAGATCAAACCATTGCACTCCAGCCTGGGTGACGGAGCAAAACTCTGTCTCAAAAAAAAGAAAGAAATGGTATTCATAAGTACTTAGGGACCTCAGAAGGCGCTAAGGAAGTTACCACAGAAGTGGCTTCATGGCTCAAGATCAACAGTCCTCACCCCTAGCCATGAAAGGAAATGTTGAATGGCCCACCAGAGAGCCTTGGCTGCTCGGCAACTCTGCCCCTCACCAGTAAGCTCTTCTCCAGCAGCATACTGGGCACCTCTGAGGCTCAGCTCCTTCACCAATAAAATTGAGATAGTGATACCATCCTCACTATGTGGTTGTGATGATCTCATGAGATAATACATGTATTGCTTACATAGATATAATATACATAAAGCACTTTACAGAACACTTGTCACATGAAGGCTTGCCTTAAGTCCAAGTCATTCAAATTGTTTTGTTTGTTTGTTTGTTTGTTTTTGTTTTTTTGAGACAGGGTCTCACTATGTTGCCTAGGCTGGTCTCAAACTTTTGGGCTCAAGGGACCCTCCTGCCTCGGCCTCCTATGTAGCTAGGACTACAGGGGCACACCCCTGCACCAGCTCATTCAGGTTATTAATGACAGGCAAGGGACTTAGTGGGGAGTCCTATTTCTAAATTGGGCTTCAAGATTATCTAAATTAACCTGGAAGCTGACTAGTATGTTTTGTTTTGTTTTTAAAGAAACATTTAAACGGTTTTATGAGCTTGTTTAACTAGCAGACTTCTAGGTCACTCTAAGCTGGAATGCTACAGGACAGGGAGAAAGAGCCAGAGTGATCTGGGGGAGGCTTTGGATGAAGCACAGTGTTGTCTCTTCATGAGTGGCAGCTCTGACATGTGCCCCAAACCTCTCCATTCAGATTCAGCTCTAGTAACTTGCAGCTCCCTCCTATTCTCCACTCTTGCACAGTGATCTGAGGAGCTGAGTCAGCAGAGGAGCTATCAGTGTGTGCTACACATCATTGCTTCTCTGAATATTGATTATATGAGATGGACAGTGCTCACTCTGCTTGAGTTAATAGAGGTCTTACGGAAGTAAGGAGTGCTAGGAGCGGTGGCTCACTCCTGCAGTCCCAGCACTTTTCATAGGAGGATGCTTAAGCTCAGGACCAGCCTGGGAAATATAGCAAGACCTCGCCTCTACTAAAAATCAAAAACATTAGTTGGGCGTGATGGCACACACCTATTGTCCCAGTTACTTGGGAGGCTGAGGCATGAGGATCACTCAACTCTGGAAGACTGAGGCTGCAGTGAGCTCTGATCATACCACTGCACTCCAGCCTGGGTGAAAGAGTGAGACCCTGTCCCAAAAAATAAAAATTTAATTTTTTTTTAAAGTAAGGAATGGTGCTGTTAAAGATAGGGAAAGATAACAAAATGTAGACTGGAAGAGAAAACAAGATTTAAAAAAACATCTGCCTAGGGAGAACTTTTCAGGCAGTAGAAACTCACATAACTAAGTTAGGGAACAACAAACTAACACCATCCTCCTTTATGCAGTGCTTTTCTTTTCTTTGTTTGAGGCTTCTCCCCTCATTTACCCAGCCAGATGATTCCACAGATGTGACATGTTCCAATGCAGATCTACTGGCTCTGTGCTCTGCCTCAGCCCTTCTTACCTGCCTTTTTGAGTGCCCAGCCCCACACCTCCACTTACCCTCCTTTTCTGGCTCCTGCAGATGGATTAAAGGAGCCTAGCCCCTAGGCCAGTGAAGGGACTGGAGCTCTGGTCCTCACCTTGGCCGAGCATGAGAATCCTCTGGTGACATTTTCCAAAGTTCAGGTGACCACCTCTGTACAGAGCTGCTGAATCAAGAATCTAGAACAGGTAGGTCACAAATATCTGCATCTTTACATTTTACTCCTCAGGTGATTCTCATGCACAGCTAAAGTTGAGAATTAGTAGACCACACGTTCAAAATTCTAGAGGTATGAGACAGGTGCGGTAGTCTTAAGACAAAAGACATGCACCCGTAGTCCCGGCTACTCACTGTACTCCAGCCTGGACAACAGAAAAACCCTGCCTCTTTCCAAAAAAAAAAAAAAAAAAAGACACAAATAAGCTAGTGTTGAGGAAATAGAAACTCGAAAGCAAGGAAATGAAGACACAGACACAGGCTCTGAACAAGCTCCCACCTGAGTGGGCTGCAGGTTTTGAGGGAAGAGTTATGCAAGGGCCTCCTCGAGGCTCCAGCCTTCTACTTCTAACCAGTCAGGGCCACGCGAGCACGTGCTTTATAATTATTCATTGCCCTTGACTCTTCTGTATGTATGTATATGATGTTTTACAATAAACAATTCAAATCTTGGCTCTTCTGCCATACCATGGGTACTAGCCTTTTTCTCCATCTGTAAAGTAGAAACATTTTAATATACCTCTCAGTATTATTGTGGGAATTAAATAAGTAGAAGAAATGCCGGGCATGTTTATCAGTAGGAATCCTCTCCCTTTTCCATGAGTCCTCTGCTCGCTTTTCTTTCTCCCACCTGCCGTTACTGACCCCAGCATACCTCAGGCCTTTCTGGAAAGCTATATGCTTTATTCCTTTAAGTTCCTTCCTGATTTGTTCCTGCCAACTCTTCAGGAATATTTTCCACAGTGGTGGGAAATAGAGCTTGGAGGCATCTCCTCCCAGACTCCCTGGCTGGGTTTTTTTTCCTTCCCTCGGCTTTTGAACTTGGAAAGTCCCAGGGCTAGGCCCCTGGACAGCCATCTCTTCCTCCCCAGGAAAGCTCACTAGTGAGCAACTACCGTTCTCTACTGAAGACTCAAAAAAAAAAAAAATCCCCTGCCTTGACCTCTGAGCACTGAGCTCCAGAGTTATACATCAGCTGTTAGTTGACATCTCCTTCTGGTTGTCCAAGACACATCAAACTTAACTTCCAAAACCAAATACTTGCTTCTTCTCCTAAACAGAACCCCCGTTCCTCAGAATTCTTAGAAAATGGCACATCGCTATTCACCCCACTGTTAAAAGAAAATCTTGGAGCCAGGTGTGGTGGCTCACGCCTGTAATCCCAGCACTTTGGGAGGCCAAGGCAGACAGATCACCTGAGGTCAGGAGTTGAAGACCAGCCTGGCCTACATGGTGAAACCCCATCTCTACTGACATAAAAAAATTAGCAGGGCACGGTGACAGATGCCTGGAATCCCAGCTACTTGGGAGGCTGAGGTCGGAGAATTGCTTGAACCTAGGAGACGGAGGTTGCAATGAGCCAAGATCATGCCATTGCACTCCAGCCTGGGCAACAAGAGCAAAACTCCATCTCAAAAAAAAAGAAAAAAGAAAAGCTTGAGCTTCATCCTTGATTTCCTCTCTTTTCACCAACATCCCGCAAGTCCAATTGATGGTTTCATACAAAATACTTTAGCTCACCTCTATTTGTACAGCCCCACTACCACCACCCCAATACAGGCCGCAGACATCTGCTCTGTCCCCTGCTTCTACCTCTGTACTCTTTCACCCAGCAGCTGAAGCAGTCATTTAAAAATACAGACCATTTTTCATTTCTTTCCTGCAGAATGCCCCCTGGTAGCCCTTCATATCAGTGTTAGCCAGGCCCTCCCCGAGTTGTCCCTTGCCCACCTCTGTCCTCTTCTCTCCCATTCGCTGCAGCCCAACCTCACTGTCCCTGTGTAGTGCTCCTCCCCGAGGAGGCTCTGGTTTGTCATCCAGGGCTCTACGCCAATGGCACTCTAGATACCCCCACCCAAGGAACCCTCAGTCACATTACCCTGTTTGATTTTCTCCGTGACACTTATCATCACCTGATGCATGTTGTCAGGTTTTGTTCCTCTATGGTGAGCCCCTGAGGGCAGCATCTTGTTCCCTTTTCTGTTACCAGCCCAGAGCAGGTGCTGCACCATTGCAGTGTCTACACACCCATCCCACTAGCTAGCAGATTGTCATGGCTTTTGTTTAGCAGTCTAGCAGGATTAGAATTAACCACCCAGAAAAGAAGAGCATAATACGTCAGAATGATGTTTCCATCCAGGCGTCATTTCAGTTATCAGAGTTGGTTGAGGCGCTTGTACCACAGACAGTCATCTGTCCATCAAAGAATTGCTGCTTTTCCTCTGAGCTTCAGACTCCCAAGGCCCAGTACAGCATTCCAGGATCAGAGTCAGCCACCTGCACTCAGGCGTTGAGCATGGCTTCCCTGCAGCCCTGTAACTCGTTACTCAGGTTTCTTGGTGATGATCATCAGCAGCAGCATGGCATCTAGCAGTGCTAAGGCAGGGGCCAGCTGACTTAGAGGAAGGAATCCATGCATAGAGAAGAAGATAAACACTGGCTAGTGCCAGCTGCTGCCGTCTGTCCAGTCAATTGAAGGTCATGATTGGAGACCAGGTGTTCTGTGATTTGGCGAGGCATGAAGGAGGGACTGAAGAAAATAATTTCTTTTGCTAAAAAAAAAAATCTATTTTCCTGACCCCCTAGAGTCACTCTTTCAGAACCAGCACAACCTGGAGGTGATAGGGGAAGAAGGCAGTGGAGAAGAAACTTCTCCACTTGTTTGCAAGTTAAATCCTCCAGAGTGGGGAGGTGTACTATCAGGCATACTGCCTCTTTCAATTGCATTTCTTGGGGCAGCAAAGTCTGTATCAATTTACATCATTCCCAGAACTTTATTCTAGCCTCAGAGTGCTTCCATAGTCCATTGCTTTGTGGTGTTGGAAAATGCTTTTACCCACTTTTTATGCTATGTCTGTGCTGCGTCGAATGCTCACCTGGGGAACAGAATGCTGGATTTGCCTGAGCAGCGTGATGATCATGCAGCCTTGGAGTATCCTCAGTGAGTGCTTCAGGTTTCCCTGTACTTCCCTGTGTACTCCCTCTTCCTGACCAGTGGTGCAGGAGTCCTCTCAGGGCCTTCAGCCAGGGTGACCATGTTGGGTCAGCACTCCACTGGGCCTTAGCACCCTCAAAGGCCCTCTGTCTTCCGCAGGGTGGGTTCCCAGGTAGAGGTTGAATATCCCTTATCTGAAATGCTTGGGACTGGAAGTGTTTTGGATTTCAGACCTTGTTTTGATTTTGAAATATTTGCTTTTACATCATCAGCAACATTGGGGATGGGACCCAAGTCTAAACACAAAATTCATTTGTTTTATATGTACCTTATATGCAATTCCTGGAGGTAATTTTATGCAGTATTTTAAATAATTTTGTGCTTGAAACAAAGTTTGTGTATGTTGAATCATCAGAAAGCAAAGACATCATGTGTGGAATTTCCACTTGTGTCTTGTCAGTGCTTTAAAAGCCTCTGATTTGGGAGGACTTCAGATTTCGGAGTTTTGGATTTGGGATGCTCATCTTGTACTGACATGTTCCCTGGTACCATTTTCTACCCTTCTCTTGTCCTCTTCTTCAATTTCTCCCTCCCTCTTCATTGGCCTAGATCTCAGGAAAATTGATGCCAGATAAATAATTTGGGTTGGAAGTTTCAAAAGATGTCAGAGCCTGTTGTGTCTAACCTGGTTCTGAAAGGACAAATTAGAAAATCTCTTAGTTTTTTTATTAAAGAAAGGGAAGCAAGTGCCCGGCCTTGCTTCACATTTCTTCTGACTTGACCTCTGTAGAACCTCAAAACCCAGGACAACTGCAGACACCAAGAAACCAGATGTCCCCGAAAGAGGAAGGAATCATTAGGAAGGCCACATCCTCAAAGGTGGCCACTGAGACTCAGGATGTTTTCATGCACTTTAAGTGGGTCACGGCCCCAGAACAGACCCACCTGAGGACGAGTGCAATGGGAATCATTTCTTATTTTATTAAAGAGAGTGAAGAGCCTCTTAAATGGGCCACAGAAGGCAATGGGAGCAGAAAGAGATGATGCATCCCCCACCACTGGGTTTCCCTGTGGACTGGGCTGAGTCATGCTGGGTCCCCAAAGGGGCTAGGCACAGGCCAGAAAAGCTCCCAGACAGATCAAGAGCAAGAGCCGTGATTCCCATTGCACTCGTCCTCAGGTGGGTCTGCTCTGGGGCCGTGACCCACTCAAAGTGCATGAAAACATCCTGAGTCTCAGTGGCCACCTTTGAGGATGTGGCCTTCCTAATGATCCCTTCCTCTTTCGGGGACGTTTGGTCTCTTGGTGTCTTTTCAGTTTTCCTGGGTTTTGAGGTTCTATAGAGGTCAAGTCAGAAGAAACGTGAAGCAAGGCCGGGCACAGTGGCTCACGCCTGTAATCCCAGCACTTCTGGAGGTCGAGGCAGGCAGATCACTTGAGGCCAGGAGTTCAAGACCAGGCTGGCCAACATGGCAAAACCCCATCTCTACTAAAAATACAAAAGAAAAAAAGAAGAAATGGGAAGCAAGAACTCCAAGCCCCATGACAACTCTCATAGCTGTTTTGTGTGTTTGTTTTATTCTATACAGAGCACTTCTCACAGTTTCATTGTATTGCCAGAGGGTTATTGTGATTGTTATTCCTGTTTTACAGAGAAGGAAAAAAAGGCACACAAGTCACACAGTCTTGCTCAAAGTCACACAAATACTATCTGTCAGAGCCACTGTCATTCTTAGCACCTTTTCTGTCTCGGCAGGGAGAGTCCACTGCCAAGTAGTTTTGTTTATGGTCAGCTCTTGGCAGTAAACCAAGGCCATCACAGGCATCCTGTTAGCAGCTGCAGATGACTGTGAATCAGGGGATAAAGTCACCAGACCTGCCTTGATGGCCTTTGTCTGGGTTGCCCTTGAGAATTCAGTTGCATCCTGCACATGTGTCACTCATTGCTGTCTGAGGCCTCCCTAAGCCTAAACACTGCCTGCACCTGCCTGTTTAGCACCCAACCTGGGCTTCACTCTTGATAAGTCTCAAGGTCAGCTGGACCCAGCACAGCTTCTGGGAACGTGCAGGACCTTTCTTCATACCCAGTTAGCATCCTCATTACGTGTCACTTCTTATTTACAGGAGAGTCAGGGCTGGGCCCAATGGCTCACACCTGGACGGCTAGCATTTGGAAGGCTAAGGTGGGATGATCACTTGAGCCCAGGAGTTGAAGACCAGCATGGGCAGCATGGAGAGACCCTGTCTCTACAAAAGATTTTAAAATTGGCCTGCTGGACGCAATAGCTCATGCCTGTAACCCCAGCATTCTGGGAGGCCGAGGCAGGGGGATCACAAGGTCAGGAGTTCGAGACCAGTCTGGCCAACATGGTGAAACCCCGTCTCTACTAAAAATACAAAAATTAGTTGGGCGTGGTGGCAGGCTCCTATAATCCCAACTACTCGGGAGGCTGAGGCAGGAGAATCACTGGAAACCAGAAGGCGGAGGTTGCAGTGAGCCAAGATTGCACCAGTGCACTCCAGCCTAGGCGGAAGAGCGAAACTCTGTCTCAAAAAAAAAAAAAAAAAAAAAAAGATGCGGTGGTGTGTGCCTATTGCCCCAGCTAACTGAGAGGCTGAAGCAGGAAGATTGTTTGAGCCTGGGAGGTCGAGGCTGCAGTGAACTGTTTGCACCACTGTACCCAGCCTGAGCAACAAAGCAAGACGCTGTCTCAAAAAAATAAAGGACAGTCAGGAAGAAAGACCCCAAATGCTTAAACCCACATACTCCTTCCCTCCACCTGATCTCCAGATGGGAAACATACCCAAAATTCCTCTTACATCCCCAAGTGGACAGCAACGCAGACAGCAAGATCTCATGCTGAGCCTCACCTCTCTTTTTTTCTGCTAGCACTTCCAAGGGACAGTTAAGAGTGCAGCGCCATCAAAATCCTAGTCCGCATGGTAGTGAGCTTCCCTGAGGCTGGTGGGGCGGGGGTGGAAAGACGGCTGCTTCCAGTGAACGTAGCCTCTCAGGACATCCCCACCTGAGAATCACAGGTGTCTTAGTGGGAGGTGGGAAGTGAGTTCATTGTTAGATGTCTACACTTCCCTACCTGTCTCCCCTTTTTCTCTTTTTATCTAAAGGGGTCCACAATGTCTGCAGCTTCCCTGACTGCCGGAGACTCTGAAGTTCAAATTCAGCCAGGCAGCCTGTAATTACCATTTTATTGAGCACCTGCTCTGTGCCTGGCATGATGTAGACGCTGTTTTATTTAATTCACACAACAGTCCTACAGAGTGCAGACGAGTTATTATAGATTAGGAAACAGAACTTGAAGGTTAAGTGATTTTCCCAGAGTCACACAGACAGCAGATGACAGGACTCAAATCTCCAGCCCTCTGGCCTCAGCCTGTACATTTCTGGCTAGCCCTCTGACCTAGGGCCAGAGTAGTTAGTACCATCCGGTACTTCCCAGGACACTGTTGGGAGGGAAAGCAAGGCCCTGGATGCAGCAGGGAAACACAGGTTCCTGAACCTGGTAGCATTCTCACTATAAATGTAATGACTTTGTAATGACAGATGCAGATTTTCCACAGTGCAACAAAAGAAAAATTAGTGCAGAGATTCAATTATGTCTCCCATTTTCGAGGGCAATTTTGCTCTCTCAGTAGATTAATTAGCAGCGGAGATCTCCTCCCCCCAGGCAAATCATGGCACACTTTATGGCGAGGAGGTGCATTAAGATGCAGCTGTGTCTCATTAAGCAGCCAGCCTTGCTCCCAGCAAGCGCGCCTGTGCTGCTTTCCCGTCCTGCCTGAAGAACAGAGGGAAAGTTTGCTGAACCTGACCAGATTAGGGGGCAGAGTGCCCACCTTTCAAGGGGATCCTGTATGTGGACTACAAGCCACAGAGGCCCTTAACCTCATTCTCTTAGAGGAATATAGGGAAAGGGTTCTCCTCTCATCTTAGGAGAAGCAACCTGTACCCAAACAGGGTCGAGGATACCTAGGAGAGGAGAAAAGGATGAGAGGAAAGAAAGAGCTCACAGCAGTTACATCGCTTCTAAAGTGTGCACTTTATAAACCTCAGCTCACTTCACGTTCACAGCAGCCCTGTGAGGTCATTTTTACTGTCTTACTTCCTTCATTACCACATGCCTCTTTTTCACATTTTGATGTATATATGCAGGAGGCATAGCTTTCTCTCACCCACCAGTTCAACACACCACTAAAGCCAAGAAATCCAGCATCACCAGGCTGCTATAAGAAAAGTGAGGCTCAGAGATGTTCAGTCCTTGCCCTGTTAATAAGTGAGCTAGAGCTAGGACTTGAACCCATGCCTGTGTAAACTCGTATTCTTCTTCCCTGAAAGTCTTGTTAGAAAATTGCAACATCTTCCTGCCACCCAGCCTCTAATGTGCTTTCCCTTTGATAAGCTGTTTTAACTCTTTTTCATTTTCTTTTATTTTTTTTTTCTTGAGACAGAGTCTTGCTCTGTCACCTAGGCTAGAGTGTAGTGGTGCAATCTTGGCTCACTGCAACCTCCGTCTCCCAGGTTCAAGCAATTCTCTTGCCTCAGCCTCCCGAGTAGCTGGGACTATAGGCGCGTGCCACTATGCCCAGCTAATTTTTGTATTTTTAGTAGAGGCAGGGTTTCACCATGTTAGCCAGAATGGTCTCGATCTCCCCACCTCGTGATCCACCCACCTCGGCCTCCCAAAGTGCTGGGATTACAGGTGTGAGCCACCAAGCCTGGCTTCATTTTATTTTCACCATTCTTTTTTAGACCAAATGTGAGTGGTTTGGATTGTACTAGAATAGTCATGGGTGGTCACTCTCAGCACCAGCTGTGTCCCTCTGCTTGCATTCACCGTAAACTCAGTTTACATCTGGGGGACGGGACCGGGCAGGGGAAGAGTTTCTCCTACTGATTTCTGCTGACAAACACTGTTTTCATCCTCTTCTAGGTACATTGAACGGAAAGCTTTCCTCGACCGAGTGGATCACAGGCAGTTTGAAATTGAGCGAGATCTCAGGCTGAGCAAAATGAAACCTTGATGTTACCGGCAAAATCAAGAGCAGCTTAATCCTGTTTACAATGTGAGCTTTTTGTGTGTCTGTGAAATGTTTTCCAGTGTTTCTCATCAGCTGTTTCCCAGCAAGGTCCTTTTTTTCTACATTGAAGTTCTGTCTATGTATCTTAATCACAAATGGTTTCATTCACTTTACTTTTAAAAATTTGTCCTTGAATGAATAAATAAAAGTTGGTCCTGTGAGAGGCTGATGAAGATGATGACCTCACTCACCTTCCTTTATTCTGCTGCAAAGTCCCAAGCAGTTCAAGCCAGCACATTCCAGGTCTGTCCAGGCTGGCAGAGATCTTACCAGGCATAGTAAAGAGAGCTGACCCACCTGGGTGTAGATTTTCTGGGGCCAATAGGCTCTTTCTGCAGCCAGCCTTGCCCGGAAGACCTAGAGGAGCAGACTCACTAGTGTGGCTGCAACGCCAGGCCTCTTCACGGTCTGTTCTTGGTTCCATTCAGGCGTCTCTCCTGATCTCTCTCTCCTTCCTGAATGGATTCCGGCTGTTGGCATGTAAGGCTGCAAATAAGGATATAGTATTGCTGAATTAGCAGGTTTTTCCCTTCAGCCTTTTTCCTCTTCCCAAAGAAAAGTTAAATTCAGATGTGCTCCCACTTCAATACGTCATTTATTTTTAGTTTATCAAAGAATATTCTGAAGGATTTTCTTTTTTATGCTCATAAGAAAATGTAAATTCCAAACTTCCTGCTTACTAGAGTTGGACGTTCTTTGCAGAACAGCAGGGAGGAGAGTAACAAACAAATCCTTGGTGAAGAGGGAAAGGGATAGAGACCATTTGTATTAATAAAGCAGGAAACCGCACAGCCTGCTCCTAGTGTGTGTGTGCCTGCGTGTGCAGGTGTGTTACCCGAGTAACATGACAGGTTTGGATGATGACAGGATCCCTAAGACTGCATTCCATTTCTTGCTGTACCAGCTTTGTGACCTTGACCACAGGTCAGTTTCCTGTGCCTCCATTTTCTGGTCTGCAAATGGCATGAATAACACCAATACCTCCAAGGGGTGGAGTGAGCTAATGACAGACCCGGCGGGTATGAGTACTAGTTTATGGCAGGTCTCCCAGTCTAGGTCTCTAATGTGGTTAGAACTTGTAGCAACTAAGACTTGACTCAACACTAGATGGTTATGGGCTATGGATCTTATTACTGAGAAAGGTAGTTTACAAGCTAAAATTGAACACAGCGTCTGTTCACATCCCCTCTGATAAATAATTCTAAAAGTGATGATAGAGTATTTCAGGCCAGTGTCACAACAGGCAGCCTGCGAGGTCTTTGTGATGGTCCCAAGTGGGACATAAGAATAACAGAGGAAGGTGGCTCATGCCTGTAATCCCAGCACTTTGGGAGTCCGAGGCAGGTGGATTGCTTGAGCTCTGGAGTTCAAGATCAGCCTGGGCAACATGGTAAAACCTTGTCTCCACCAAAAATACAAAAAGAAATTAGCCAGGCGTGGTGGTGCGTGCCTATAGTCCCACATACTCAGGAGACTAAGGTGGGAGGATCACTTAGTCCCCAGAAGTTGAGGCTACAGTGAGCCAAGATCGTGCCACTTCACTCTGGCCTGGGCAAAGGGAGTGAGACCCTGTCTCAAAAACAAAAAAAGAATAACCTAAGACCAGCTAGTATTTTGATCAGAGGACATCCAGACCTTCTGGAGGTAGCAGCCAAGATTTGTTGTGAATGTCCTCCCACATGGTACTCTCCAGGTCAACATCTATCATTCATCACCATTTGGTGACTGTTTCCCTAACTTTTCTCTGGAGTTGAGTCCCTCTACCGTTACGTTTCACAAAACTCTTCATCGCAGCAGCCAGTGTCTCAGCAGCCCATGAGCTGGCTCTCTCCCTGCTTGAAAAATGATCTGGAAGCCAATAAAATGAATGGTGCTGAGTTCATGGTAAGTTAGGGTTTTCTTTTTAGCAAATGTTAGCACCTTTGAAGCCTAAAGGATTAAGACAAAAGCTACAGAAGCCTGCTGGGTTCTTCTCACAGGTGGGTTTGCTATTCCTGTTTTGCTCTGAGGCACGAAGGGAGAAGTCAGATGTGTCAGTGAAAGTCGTCTATGTGCTTGGGCCCTGCCTTTCTTGTTCAGGATCCAGCCCTTCACACAGGCTTCTCCATGTGTACCCTGGGAAAGATCGGTTCCTTTTTGGTGTCTCTTGATTGCTGTGTCTTTTCCCAGCAGGGTTACTGCCCACACTGACGCAGTCACCCATTACCTCTCCATCAGTCTTTTAGAAATCACCTGTAGGCCGGGTGTGGTGGTTCACGCCTATAATCCCAGCACTTTGGGAGGTGATCACCTGAGGTCAGGAGTTTGAGACCAGCCTGGCCAACGTGGTGAAACCCCGTCTCTACTAAAAAATACAAAAAAATTAGCCAGACATGGTGGCACGCGCCTGTAATTCCAGCTACTCGGGAAGCTGAGGCAGGAGAACCACTTGAACCTGAGAGGCAGAGGTTGCAGTTAGCCGATAACACACCATTGCAGTCTAGCCTGGGTGGCTGAGCAAGACTTCATCTCAAAAAAAAAAAAAAAAAAAACCCCTCTAGTCTAGTCAAGCCCCTGTCAGGGAATATATAGCTATTTGCCTGGATCCTGTTACAGGTGTCCTGTTTCCCAATTTGTAGATTCCTGCTTTGGAGTCTCACAGTTTCCCACTGTTAACAGTGCTATTTGCCTTGACTTCAGCTGTCGCTCTTTTGATCTACATGGAACCTCTTTAAAAGCCTCCTGTACTGACCACTTCATCTCACTGATGAAGCGCTTCCCCTGGCTGATACATGTGCACCTGTGTGTATGTATTATGTACATGTGTCATCTTACAACGAGAGTTCATATTGGACTTTAATTTAGTCTCACTGGCCATAGCTGGGTCATTGAACTACCTCTAGCTGTAGAGAAAGCTGGAAAAGTGAGTGTCGTGGAAAACATGCAAGGAGGAAGGAAATTAGGAGTATGTAATAGGTCAGCTAACCAGTGTACCTGCCACACTCAGTCTTTGTCATAAACCAACAGGCTTTTCTCCATTTGTTCTTTAAAATTGTCCCAGGCTGGGCACAGTGGCTCATGCCTATAATCCCAGCACTTTGGAAGACTAAAGTGGGAGGATCACTTGAACCCAGGAGTTTGAGACCAGCCTGGGCAACACAGACCCCATCTCTACAAAAGATAAATTCTAAAAAATTAGCCAGTTGTACTGGCACATTCCTGTAGTCCCAGCTACTCGAGACCGAGGCAGGAGGATCACTTGAGCCCAGGAGGTCGAGAGGTTGCAGTGAGCTATGATTCCCACCACTGCACATCAGCCTGGGCAACAAAATAAGACTTCGTGTAAAAAAAAAACATTCTCGCAGCTAGACAGATAGTTAAGTAGGTAGGTACATAGGTAGATAGTAAGATTAGGTTAGATAAATTAGATTAGGTGGTCCCAGAGTGAGACTCATCTCAATAAATAAATAAAATTGTCCCAGAGTGGGTAGGGTTAGAGATGTAACAAGATGGGCTGCGTCAGCTGGGCGTGGTGGTGGGCGCCTGTAATTCCAGCTACTTGGGAGGCTGAGGCAGGAGAATCACTTGAACCTGGGAGGTGGAGGTTGCAGTGAACCGAGATCAAACACTACACTCCAGCCTTGGCGACAGAGCGAGACTCCGTCTCAGAAAAAACAAATGGGCCACATGTTGATAATTGTTGAAGCTGAGAGAGGAGTATATTAGATTTATTATACTACTCTCTCTACTTCTTTTATATAGATTTGGATTTTTCATAATTTTTGTTTATGAAGTCTACAGTAATGTTTTTTAAATTGTCATAGGGAGGCTGGGCACAGTGGCTCACGCCTTTAATCCCAGCACTTTGGAAGGTCAAAGTGGGTGGATCGCCTGAGGTCAGGAGTTCAAGATCAGCCTGGACAACACAGTGAAACCCCATCTCTACTAAAAATACAAAAATTAGCTGGGCGTGGTTGTGCACGCCTGTAATTCCAGCGACTCAGGAGGCCGAGGCAGGAGAATCACTTAATCCCAAGAGGTGGCAGTTGCAGTGAGCGAAGATTGCACACCTGCACTCCAGCCTGGGCAACAAAGTGAGACTCCATCTAAAAAAAAAAAAAAGTCACAGAGAGGCTCCGTGTAAGGAAAGACTCTGATGGGCTCAGGCTGTTCTAGGAGAGTGTGGGCAGCCCCCCAGGGCTCATCTCCCCACCCTGCAGGTCTCACAATGGCCGGGAGTGTGGTAGAGGGGACCGTTGTCCAAGAAGGAGGTCCTCTCTGCCTCCTAAGATCCTGGGTGCCTACTTTTCTTTTCTTTATTTATTTTATTTTATTTTGAGACAGGGTCTTGCTCTATTGCCCGATCAGTGCAATGGCACAATCATGGTTCACTGCAGCCTTGACCTCTTGGGCTCAAGAGATTCTTTCACCTCAACCCCTCAAGCAGCTGGGACCACTGCGTGGGAGGTATATACCACTGCACCCAGCTAACTTTTTAATTTTTTATAGAGAGAGGATCTCACTTTGTTGCCCAGGCTGGTCTTAACTATGCCTGTTTTTAACAACTTGGAAACCAAACTGCAGATTCTATATCACCTCTTCTTCCCAGACTCTGAAGGGCCTCCTCTGGCGCCTTCTTTTTACTCGTTACTATTGTGGATCAAATTCAAGGGACAGAGGAACTGGCCAGCAAGACGGAGTCCTTGGGCATTGGCAGTGGGTATCTGCGAATAGGTGGCTGTTTCTTGTAGGTATAAGCCAGGCCCTAGGAGGCAGGAGTCTTCTCAAGCCCTGCCTGACCATCCCCATGGGCTGGGTGCTGTGGCTGCAGAATGGAGCATGCCTTTGGCACCAGCCAGTGACCCAGGCAGAGGACCAAGCAGGTGCGTATCCATGGGGTTGCCTAAGGCAGGGATGGACCACTCTTGGGTGTTCCTCTTGGTCATCTGTGCTGCCTGAGCCCATCTGTGCCCTCAGCGGGACTACCTTCTCAGCCAGCATTGCTACCTATCCCTACCTCTTCCTAGGAAATGCCTAGCCTTTCTCAGTGGACCCACTGAGATCAGGCTGGTAGGTGGGACTGATTAAAGTGTGTTTGCCTTCAATTAAGAATCACCTTTTCGGCCTGGCACGGTGGCTCACACTTGTAATCCCAGTACTTTGAGAGGCTGAGATGGGCATATCACTTGAGGCCAGGAGTTTGAGACCAGCCTGGGCAACATTTAGTGAGACCCTGTCTCTACAAAAAATATAATAATGAGCTGGACATAGTGGTGCATGCTTGTGATCCCAGCTACTTGGAAGGCTGAGGTGGGAGGATCACTTGAGCCCAGGGGATCAAGGCTGCAGTAAGCTGTGATTGTGCCCCTGCATTCCAGCCTGGGCAACAGAGCAAGACCCTATCTCAAAACAAAAGCCACCTTTTTTATTACAAGTCTGATTTGAACCATGACAGACACTATCCTGCCCATAGTTTTTAAGAACAAGTGACTCATGTTTTATCTAGCTCTTACATCCACATTTCGTGAAAACCCATCTATCTAACTCCCAAAGGAAGTGATGTTCCTTTATCCCAGAGTTGGGAATTGTCAAGGAAACTGTTTGCAGGAAGTGGGAAGTGGAAAGAATGAGTCAGTGCTAAGAGGTGTTTGGCAGCCTTCTGTAGGGCACAGTGCTCACCCCCTGCTGTAGGGTGAATGGCTGACAAGGACAATCCAAGGACGCTTCTTAGCTGGTCCTGCAGAGTTCAGAGACTCCCTTGGAGTTGACTTTTCCTGGCCTTGCTCTTGTCCTCTCCATGTCCCAAATTTTGATGTGTCAGATTTCCAGGGCATCTGGTACCTTCTCACTACTGAAAAAAACTGCCCTAAAACAAGATAAGGTCAAAAATAAAATAAGCCTCTTGGTGTGCTCTGCTCACCTATTTCCTGAAGAACGCAGTGCTCTAATTAGGAAATCTGCCTAGGGTGTCTAGGGGCGAAAGGGGACACATGAAGAAGGAAATCCTATATGAGCTGTATACTGTCATTGTCCATACAGAGGCACTGGACTAAGAGGCCTGACTTCAGGACTGTGCAGTGCAGGTTAGGTGAGTGGCTGGCATCGCGAAGGCCAGGAGACCTGGGCAGGAGTGGAGCGATGGTGCTCCTGGCACCCAGGCAGGGACCAGAAAGGCTGGTGACAGGCTCTCCAGGTGCCATGCTGCCTCATGGTGGCAGTATAGGCGGTGTGGTTGGTGTGGTGAGACGGGAGTGTGTGGTGTGGTGTGGTGTAGTTAACGTGGCGTGGTGTGATGTGGTCTGCGGTCTGACGCAGTGTGGTGGAAAGGGCCTAGAACAGGCTCTCAAGAGCGGTCTTCTGCTTTTTGGTATTAGTCCTTAGCCAGATCTGGAATTGCCCAGGCATGTTGGGTGAGACTCACGACTTTTTTAATTACCAAAAAGCACAGGTGAACAAACAGGAATTGGGCTGAGAATGGGAGTTCCTGGGAAGGATCAGAAGCTTTCAGCTTCATCAGCAAATGATCGGTCAGTCCTGTGTGCCAGGTGCTTCCTCTCATGCTATCTTGTTAGATCCTCTGCCCTTTCAGAGGAGGAAACATGCCTGAGTTCATCCGGTACCACAACCAGGGCCGAACCCACATGGCATGGCTGGGGGGCAGGATGTGGGAGGGGAGCAAGTTCAATAGCCTCTCATCACCCCCTGGATCCCAGCACCATGTTGGGAAGGAAAGACCTGAGGGCCTGGAGATGGAAAAAGCAAAAGTTGAGAAGGTTCTTGCAGGTGAAGAGAATGGCACCTGCCCACTGGTAGCGAATTTTTGTGTCAAGAGTTCACTGAGATGTGGGCATCCTGGCCTCAGCCCTGGTACTGCCCAGTCTAGGGCAGCTTCTGAACCATTCTCTGCAGGGGAGAGGGGGTGCTGCTGAGAAGTCTTTACCTAGGACTTCAGCCTTGCTTCAGACAGGCCTGGTGGCCAGGTGTCACACACGTCTAAGCTCTGCTCCACGGTCACGTTTCTGTGCTGAGCATTTCTGAGTGGAGGGTGTTGGCCTCCTCTCTTTGAGACACTGCCTGGGGTTAGGGAGTGAAGGGAGGAGGTGCCCA
This sequence comes from Cacajao melanocephalus, assembly GCA_963573385.1. NCBI lineage: Eukaryota > Metazoa > Chordata > Mammalia > Primates > Pitheciidae > Cacajao > Cacajao melanocephalus. The sequence goes on along the minus strand of CAUYLG010011070.1, from coordinate 109,685 downwards.
GATGACTGCAGCCGTTTGGTGTGTGGGAGGTTGAGAGAGTCAGGGACATTGAGTGCCACTCCCCTGCCCCACCTTCCCTGGGCTGCAGATTCCTGTGTTTGCCTCTTCTGCTACTTCTTTTTTGAGACGGTCTCGCTCTGCCACCCAGGCTGAAGTGCAGCGGCATGGTCTCAGCTCACTGTAGCCTCAGCCTCCCTGGGATCCAGCAGGCCCCCACCTCAGCCTCTTGTATTATGCCTCTAATGGCACACTACAGATATGTACCACCACACCTGGCTAAGTTTTGTATTTTTGGTAGAGACAGGGTTTCACCATGTTGCCCAGGCTGGTCCCCAACTCCTGACCTCAAGCAATTGGTGTGAGCCACCACACCTAGCCTGCTAAGTCTTTTTTACCATTGCTTTTGTTTATTCCTTCCTAGAGCAACTTAAGTCCAAAAACACTACCAGATGCAATCTTCTTGCACAGGCAAGTTGACCCCAGCAAGGAAAGTGGGATAGAGAAGTCCAGTAGGGTCGCACCACAGAGCCCCTCCTTGGGGTCCCTCTCCCTGCTCTGCAGCCAGCATTCATTGTGGTCTCAGAAAGCTGATGCATGGGCTGAGTCTGTGCTCACATAAGGCACCTGGTGCCTGTGCTAGGGAGGAGGGAGAGAAACTAATGTAAGGAGAGCGCTGTCAGGTCAGACACATGGGTTGATGTCCTGCCTCTAACCCTCCTATCTCTGGGATCCGGCTAAATCTCTCAACCTCTGTGTCTCGGATTCCTCACCTTTGAAAGGTTGCTGAGCATGGTGAATAATCCTGTTCTGCCTACCTCACAACACTTCGTTAGGTGAAATACACTATCAAGTTACTATAATTAAATTGTGCCCCTGGATCCTCCTTCCTCAACAGCCAAGCTTATAGGAGTATAAATTAGTGCCACTTTTCAGAGCACTTTGGCAATGTCTAACAAATTTGGAGCTGTACCTGGCCCCGGATGCAGCAAATGTACTCCAAGATACATCTTGGAGAAGCACCAGCACATACACAAGGAGGCAGGAGTACAGGTTAAGTACCCCTACCCCTCATCTGCCTGGGGTTAGGGAGTGAAGGGAGTAGGTGCCCAGATGACTGCAGCCATTTGCTTCGACAGCACATATACTAAAGAAAAATGGAACGATACAGAGAAGATTAGCATGGCCTCTACACAAGCATGTGATATGGTTTGGCTGTGTCCCCACCCAAATCTCATCTTGAATTGTACTCCCATAATTCCCACGTGTTATGGGAGGGACCCAGTGGGAGATATTTGAATCATGGGGGCAGTTTCCCCCATACTGTTCTCATGGTAGTGAGTAAGTCTCACGAGATCTGATGGTTTTACCAGGGGCTTCCGCTTTTGCATCTTCCTCATATTCTCTCACCTCCACCATGTAAGAAGTGCCTTTCACCTCCTGCCATGATTCTCAGGCCTCCCAAACCTTGTGGAACTGTAAGTCCAATTAAACCTTTTTTTCTTCCTAGTCTCAGGTATGTCTTTATCAGCAGCGTGAAAATGGACTAATACAGGATGACATGCAAATTCGTGAAGCATTCTATTAAAAAAAGTATCCCTTATCTGAAATGCTTGGGACCAGAAGTGTTTCAGATTTCAGATTTCTTTGGATTTTGGAATATTTGCATTAGACTGATCCAGCATGCCAAATCCAAAAATCTGAAATCCAACATGCTCCAATTAGCATTTCCTTTGAGCCTCATTTCTGTACTAAAAAAGTTCCATATTTTGGAGCATTTTGGATTTGAAAGCTCAACCTGTATTGGTAATTATAAAAACTTGAAAACCACTGTAGAGGTGGAAAAATTTCTCTTCTACCCTCTTTAGTTATTTATTTTTTTTTTTTACATGTACATGGGAGTCCTCACTCAAAACACGAGGACTCAAAGAAACAGAGTTAAAAGCTTATATACTGAGTTGGGCAAAGAGTAGTAAGTGTGACAAGGTGAAAGGACCTGAGCTAGGGGAGTTATATTGGTTGGAAAAGTGGGAAGATACAGTTTGTTAACAAGGTTTGTACAGATTTCTCTTAGCCTTAACTTCCCCCTCCTTGGTGATAAAAGTGTCTTTTTCCTTCTGGTATAAGAAGTATACATTGGCCAGGCACAGTGGCTCATGCCTGTAATCCCAGCACTTTGGGAGGCTGAGGCAGGCAGATCTCATGCCTCACCCTCCTTTTGTAGTTGGGACTGCAGCTATGCACCACCATGCCCCCCTAATTTTTTTTTTTATTTTTTGTAGAGACAGGCTTTCACTATGTTGTCCAGGCTGGTTTTGAACTCCTGAGCTCAAGGGATCCTCTCGCTTGGGCCTCCCAAAGTGCTGAGATTACAGGTGTGAGCCACACCTCTGGCCAAAAGCTCCTTTTTGATCTCTCTCTTATCATATAGCCTTCCTTATCCCACAAGAGGCTTCCTTGTGGGATGAGTTCGAGACCAGCCTGGCCACCATGGTGAAACCCCATATTTACCAAAAAAAAACACACAAAAATTAGCAGAGTGTGGTGGCACATGCCTGTAATCTCAGCTACTCAGAAGGCTGAGGCAGGAGAATCGCTTGAATCCTGGAGGTAGAGGTTGCAGTGAGTCGAGATTGTACTACTGCACTCCAGTCTGGATGACAGAGCAAGACACCATCTCAAAAAAAAAAAAAAAAAAAAAAAAAAAAGAAGGATGCATTTCACATGACAATTTTTTTTTTTTAAGAAAAAGAAGGAAGGTCAGACTGTCCTTCTTACATCTATTTTTTAAGTACCTTTTTTTAGAGAAAGGGTCTTACTCTGTCTCCCAGGCTGGAGTGCAGTGGTGTCATCATAGGACACTGCAGCCTCCACTTCCTGGGCTCAAGTGATCTTCACATTCAGCCTCTTGAGTAGCTAGGACTATAGGCACATGTCACTAGGCTCAGATAAAATTTTTTTTTTTTTAATGACAGAGTCTGGCCATGTTGGCCAGGCTGGTCTCAAATTCCTGAGCTCAAGCAATCCTCTCACCTCAGCCTCCCAAAGTGCTGGGACTATAGGCATGAGCCACCTTGCCAGGCCATAGGTGTCTTTAACTCAAAATGGTCAATAGGCTACAGTGGCATATTTTGGGTGGCATGTTCTAAACACCTTCACAGCCCAATGCCTGCCAGGAGAATAGGTCAATTGTAAAGTAGTCACACAGTGGCATACTATTTGGCAATGAAATACACAAGCTGGGGCTATGTGCATCAACACAGACGAACCTTGTAAGCAGCACTGATGCGAAATGCAGATTGCAAAAGACATGCCATACAATCCCAGTTGTATGGATTTAAAAACATGCAAATATAGAGGTGTTGGTTGCCCACCCTTGTGATGTATAATTCAATACACTTTAAAATGGTTTTCTGTTCTGTGGTTCAGAACATGCATATATTTATATATGTATATATAGTATACACATATATATGTGTGTATATATGTATCTATACACACTATATATACACATATATAGTGATAAATGTTAAGCCTAGCACAGAGGAAGCCTCTTGTGGGATAAGGAAGGCCATATGATAAGAGAGAGATCAAAAAGGAGCTTTTGGACAGAGGTGTGGCTCACACCTGTAATCCCAGCACTTTGAGAGGCCAAAGGGAGAGGATCCCTTGAGCTCAGGAGTTCAAAACCAGCCTGGACAACATAGTGAAAGCCTGTCTCTACAAAAAATCCAAAAAAAAATTGGCAGGGCATGGTGGTACATACCTGTAGCCTCGGCTACAAAAGGAGGGTGGGGTGGGAGGATGGCTTGAGCCCAGAAAGGCAGAGGTTGCAGTGAGCCAAGATCACACCACTGCACTCCAGCCTGGGCAACAGAGCAAGACCCTGTCCCCACCCCCCAAAAAAATGAGCTTTGTGCCAGGCATGGTGGCTCACGCCTGTAATTCCAGCACTTTCCGAGGCTGAGGCAGGAGGATCCCTTGAGCTCAGGAGTTTCAGACGAGCCTGGGTAACATAGCGAAACCCCCTCTCTACAAAAAATACAAAAGAAAAAAAATTAGCTAGGCATCGTGGTGTGTGCCTATAGTCCCAGCTACTGGGGAGGCTAAGGTGGGAGGATGGCTTGAGCCCAGGAGGCAGAGGTTGCAGCAAGCTGAGATCATACTGCTGCCCTCCAGCCTGGGTGACACAGCCAGATCCTGTATCAAACAAACCAAAAAAAAGGAGCTTTATTTACAGCTGTGATTTTTATATCTTAAATTGGGAGGTATTGACACATATATTATTCATTATAACTTTTTATTTGATTTTTATATCTTAAATTGGGAGGTATTGACACAGATATTTCTTATATTATTCATTATAACTTTTTAGTTATCTGAAATATTTCAAGGTAGTTTTTTTTCTGTGATAGACGAGCCTCACGTCAGAGAAACTTGCATCACCTCAGTCAGCCTCCTTTTTGGAGGCCCAAGGGAGGAGCAGCTCAGGATGGATGGGTTGCCATGGTGGTGGCCTTGCTGGGCATCAGGGAGCTTTCCAGAGGGATCTCCTCCAAGTGGCACCTGGAACATTTCCCAGGAGATGAGTGACTCACAGGTAGCCTGCCAGGTGCCCCCATTTCTTTCTCTGAAGAGCAGGGTTTGGGTGGCTGGGGAAGCCAAGGGGATGTGCCAGGCAGCGTGCCCCGCCTCAAGCAGCTGCACGGTGGGATTGCCCCTGCCAGCTGACGGTGCAAAACTGGCTGAGTCAGCCTCCTCCTAAAACATGGCCGTGACAGATGCACAGAGGCAGGACATGAACAGGCCATATGTTAAAAGGATGCTGCACAGGCCTTGACTTGTTAGATGCTAAATAAATGGTTCCTGACCTGGATAAATGAGCTTGAAATGTGAAGACACCAAAATAAATTACACTCAATGTCTGGATTTTTTGGCGGAAGTTATGGGGCTGCCTGTCTTCAGTGCCGTATCCTGAGCTGTCCCTGGGCTCTTAGGCCCAGGCTGTGCCTTGAACCTCCAGTGAGTGCCCTCTGTCAGTGGGAGGTATGGCCAGATCTCCTCAGATTGCTTGAGCCCAGGAGAGGTATGGCCAGATCTCAGGAGGAGTCTTGCTGGGCGGAGCCCTCCTCTTCTCCAGGTCCACTGAGCAGCGCCACTCATCTCTGTGAGTGATTTCATGCCTTCCTCCACTGAACATGCTTGCATTATAACCTGGGCCTGCCAGAGTTTGAGGTACCCCAACTGACAAATGGAAGACATTTTTTAAGCTCACTGGGTGCCAAGGGCACAGTCTGCAGCAGGGTGAACCCTCTCTGTATCGGACACCCTATCAGGTTGTCTCTCACAGGCTCACAGTTTTGTTACCCCTCTGCCATTGAGCTCCATCATTTGATCCTTGAATTTGAGGTTCAGGGTCCTGAGTCTTGGGGAAGAAAACCTGCCCATCCCCCTGTCACCATTCCCCCCACATCCCAGCCCTCCTGTACCAACAAGGTCCAACATGTGCCCTTGAGCCGGCTATGGGCAGCTGGGCTGGAGACAACCGCAATAAGCATTATCATCATTATAAAGGCTTATTTTGTCTTTGCAGTGCAGTAGTATTTTCCAAAAACATTGCAAATATCCCATGTGTTATTTAAAAAAAAAAAATTACTCATGCCTGTAATCCCAGCACTTTGGGAGGCTGAGGCAGGAGAATCATTCTAGCCCAGGAGTTAAAGACCAGCTTGTGCAACATACCAAAACCCCGTCTCTATAAAAAAAAAAAAATCAGAAAATTGGCTGGGCATGGTGCCGAGTGCCTGTGGTTCCAGCTATTGGGCAGCTGAGGCAGGAGAATCACTGCTGGGAGGTCAAGGCTGGAGTAAGCTGGGATCATGCCATTGCAGTCCAGCCTGGGTGTGCAAAAGCAAGAGCGTGTCTCAATTAATTAACTGTTAATTATTTGGCTTTTGTGTTCCTGGCACAGAGCTCCTAAAACCCTTGGAATTTACTGTCTTTTGTGTGCTAATGAGGGATTCATCGCTTATTTTAAGGGAGCCCCTCGATAACTTCAGGATGGGGACTGGGTGCCAGAAAACCATGAGACTGGGGACAGAACTTTCAGCCCTCCCCTCCCAGCCTCCAGGGTGGGGAGAGGGACTGGAGATGGAGGTCAATCACCGTAGACCAGTGATTTAATCTATCATATCTATGTAATGAAAACTTCATAAAAAAATCCCAACCCCCTTGCACTCCTAAGTCCGTGGAGACAGAGGTCCTGCACTCAGGTCCCTCCAGACCTCACCTATATACTTCATCTGGCTGTTCAGACTCATCCTGTGTAATAAACTGCAGTGGTGATTAGAGCACTTTCCAGAGTCTGTAAGTTATTCTAGCAAATTATCAGACCTGATGTGAGTGTGGACGCAATGGCCCATTCCTGTAATCCCAATGCTTTGGAAGGCCAAGGTGGGAGGATCAGCTTGAGTACAGGAGTTCAAGTCCAGCCTGGGCAACATAGTGAGACCCTGTCTCTAAAGAAAACTTTTTTTTTTTTTTTAAAGATGGGGTTTCACCATGATGGCCAGGCTGGTCTTGAACTCCTGACCTCAGATGATCCCCCACCTCGGCTTCCCAAAGTGCTAGGATTACAGGCGTGAGCCACCGCGCCCTGCCAAGAAAACTTAAACATTGGCCAGGTGCAGTGGCTGACACCTGTAATCCCAGCTCTTTGGGAGGCCGAGGCAGGCGGATCATGAGGTCAAGAGATCAAGACCAACCTGGCCAACATGGTGAAACCCCATCTCTACTAAAAATACAAAAATTAGCCAGGCATGGTGGCATACGCCTGTGGTCCCAGCTACTTGGGAGGCTGAGGTGGAAGAATTGCTTGAATCCAGGAGGCAGAGGTTATAGTGAGCCGAGATTGCACCACTGCACTCCAGCCTGGCAACAGAGCAAGATTCTGTCTCAAAAAAAAAAAAAATTAGCCGGGCATGGTAGCCATGTGGTCCCAGCTACTCAGGAGCCTGAGGTGGGTCGCTTAAGCCCAGGATGTGGAGGTTGCAGTGAGTCAATATCTAGCCTAGGCAATAGGACAAGACTCTGTCTCAAACAAAACAAACCTGATAGGAAGAAGGGATCATGGGAGCCTCCAGATTTATAGTTAGCTAGGCAGAAGTATGGGTAGGCTGGACACCCCATTTGTAGCTGGTGTCAGAAGTGTGGGCAGTTTTATGGGACCAAGTCCTTAACCTGTGGGGTGTGCGCTAATTCTGGGTAGTATCAGAACTGAATTGTGGGACATCGAGTTGGTGATGGAGAATTGGTTGGTGGTGGGAAAAAACCTCACAGTCCACTTGTCCTAACTCTTCCTTTAAGGCAAACAACTGACACAGGCGAATTGAGAGGCAAGGCGATTAGCAAAACACACCCACATCAGATGCCCAGATCCTAATCCCAGCACTGCTGACCAGCTGGTGCCCTTGGGCACATGGCTTGGCCCTCTGCCTGCCCTGGCCCCATCTATAAAATGAGGGGGTTGATTAAATTATCCCTGGGGCTTAGCACAAGGAATCCCCACTTCTAACAAGCAGCCAGGTGATTCTTCGGCACTCCAAAGCTTGAGAACCACTGCTTATGACCTCTTTAGCAGTAAAATAATTAAAAGGCCTCCAGCTATGTATTTAGGAAAATTACATCTTTCTTTATCCTTGCTACTTCAAATAACTCAAATTCCTAAACTGCTGTACCAGCAAAGCCACAATGAATAAGCCAGCCCAGGTTCCCTCCCCGAGTCTGCCGAGACTCACCTATAGGAACTTCCTCCTACTTTCCAAAGAGCTTGGCTGAAGTCTCCTTAAAGTTGTTTGGGTCAGGGCTCAGGCACGGTGGTTCACGCTTGTAATCCCAGCATTTTGGGAGCCTGAAGTGGGCTGATCACTTGAGCCCAGGAGTTGGGAGACCAGCCTCAGCAACATAGCGAGACCCTGTCTCTACAAAAAAAATACAAAAATTAAGTTGGGTGCAGTGGCTCATGCCTGTAATCCCAGCACCTTGGGAGACCAAGGCCAGTGGATCACCTGAGGTCAGGAGTTTGAAACCAGCCTGGCCAACATGGTGAAACTCCGTCTCTACTAAAATTACAAAAATTAGCTGGGCATAGTGGTGTGTGCTTGTAGTCCCGGCTGCTCAGGAGGCTGAGGCAGGAGGATTGCTTGAGCCCAGGAGGCAGAGGTTATAGTGACCCTAGAGTACACCACTGCACTTCAGCCTAGGTGATGGGAGTGAAACCCTGTCTCAAAAAAAAAAAAGAAAAAAAATTAGCCAGGCATGGTGGCACATGCCTGTAGTCCCAGCTACTTGGGAGGCTGAAGTGGGAGGATCACCTAAGCTTGGGAGGTGGAGGTTGCAGTGAGCCAAGATTGTACCAGTGCACTTCAACCCGGGTGACACAGTGAGACTTTCCCAAATATTAAAAAAAAAAAAAAAGTTGGTAACTTGAAGAAGCAGCTGAAGTCAAGCCTAGGAAGCAAGTGAGAAATTCAAACAACGAAATCTACCCAAGACCCAACAAGTACAGCTGAAGAGACAACACTTTGCTGCCGGGTTGGCAACAGATGGTAAGACCCATGTGCACACACACATTCACACCGGTGAAACCGAGTTCACAGTATGTCAGCTAGGTTGCCCTGCTGCTTGGAGAAAACCCAACCACTCACTACACTCCTGTTAAAACAAGCCCTGTGCTAGGCGGATTCTCCCCGCTCCTGCCAGCTCAGCCAGGGGAGCCCCGCTGGGCCCTTCCTGCCTGGCTCTCCTCTTCCCTCCTCTCTCCTCCTGATATTCCTCTGCTGTTCTGATGGAGAAAAAAATCTATTCATTTTCTGAGAATTGAAAGCAGAAAAATGAACGAAAATGTAAATCTCCTGTAATCTTCCTAACAGAGAAAACTACTGTATACATTTTGGAATACTCTTTTAGTCATTTTTCATGTGTTTAATGTGGTTTTCACACCTTTTTCTTTTTTCTTTTTTTTGGCAGGGTCTGTCACCTAGGCTGCAGTTCAGTGCTGCGATCATAGCTCACTGCATCCTTGACCTTGGCTCAAGCGACCCTCCTGCCTCAGCCTCCTGAGTAGCTGGAACTACAGGTGTGCACCACCACACCTGGCTAATTTTTGTATTTTTTTGTAGAAATTTTTTTTTTAAGACAGAGTCTCTCTGTGTCACCCAGGCTGGAGTGCAGTAGGGCAATCGCGACTCACTGCAACCTCCACCTCCCGGGTTCCAGCGATTCTCCTGCTTCAGCCTCCCAAGTAGCTGGGCCTGCAGGTGCCCACCACCACGCCCAGCTAATTTTTTTTTTTGTATTTTTAGTAGAGACGGGGTTTCACTAGTTCGTCAGGCTGCTCTTGAACTCCTGTCCTTGTTATGTGCCCACCTCGGCCTCCTAAAGTGCTGAGATTACAGGCGTAAGCCACCGCACCCAGCCAGAAACAGGGTTTTTCCATTTGCCCAGGCTTGTCTTGAACTCCTGCCCTCAAGCGACCTGCCTGCCTTAGCCTCCCAAAGTGCTAGGATTATAGGCATAAGCCACTGTGCCCAGCCACCCACACCTTTTCTTAACATACTTGGAATTTAGTGTACCTGTGCAATTCCATACAGAAGTCACTAACCACATGCAGCTCTTTAAATGCTCAATTTGTTAAAATTTAAAATTCAGTTCTTCAGTTGTGCTAGCCCAAGACTTCCTGTGTTCATTAGTGGCCTGTGGTTGTTGTCTATGGTATAAGGGACCGTGCAGGTGCAGAACATTTCCATCATCACAGAGTCGTAACAGACTGCACTGGTGTGTGCAGTTTTAACCAGATGTTATGCTCTGAGCATTTCCCCATTTACTTAAACATTCTCAACGTTCTTTGAGTACATGATTATTTTTTAGGTGGGGTCCCTCTGTGTCGCCCAGGCTGGAGTGCAGTGGCATGATCTTGGCTCACTACAACCTCCGCCTCCTGGGTTCAAGTGATTCTCCCACCTCAGCCTCCCAAATAACTGGGATTACAGGCATGCACCACCATGCCTTGCTAATTTTTGTGTTTTTAGTAGAGCCGGAGTTTCGCCATGTTGGCCAGGCTGGTCTCTTACTCGTAACCTAAAGTCATCCACCCTTCCAAAGTGCTGGGATTACAGGCGTGAGCCACTGCGCCTGGCCCAAGCACATGATTTTTAAGGGCTACAGAACATGCCATCTGTGGTTGTGCCATGGTTTATTTTACCGATCTTCCACCGTGGGCCATTCGGATCACCCACTGTTGTAATTGTGAATGATGCTGTGGTGCACTGATTTGCACTTAGATCTTTTTCCACATCCCTGATTGTTTCTAAGTTACTTGTACAGATGAGTTTGTTGTGTTGGGCAGGGCACGTCTTTTCAAGACCACAAAATGGAATGCCCAGCTACCTCCCAGAAAGAGTTCTTCTCTCACTTAGACAGGGCAGGTGTGCCCCTCTGCTTATGTGAACCCTCTGAGAGGAAAGGACTCATCGAGGAGGCCCTGCCTGCCTTTCTAAGCAGAGAGCCCAGTGCTTTGGGAGAGACCTGCCTGACCTAGGAGGAGAATGGCCATTCAAGGAATAGACTGCACTAGATTGTCCATGAGTTCCAGAACCTTCTGCCATATCAGCCAGTGTCCTGTCTCTAAAGGCAGCATCCGGAGAGGGGAGGGATATGCTGCCCCAAGGACCCGGATTCATTCAAGCCCAGCCTTGTGGTGCATTCATCTGTGAGTTGCTGTGAATGTACTTTCTGAAACCCTCTATCCTCTCACCTCTCAGGGTAAGTGAGTGTTCTGTTCCTTTAAGAAGAGGGGTTTGGCCTGGCACGGTGGCTAACACCTGTAATCCCAGCACTCTGGGAGGATCGCTTGAGCCCTGGAGTTCGCGATCAGCCTGAGCAACATGGCGAAATCCTGTCTCTACTAAAAACAAAAGTTAGCTGGGTATGGTGATGCACACCTGTAATCCCAGCTATTCAAGAGGCTGAGGCGTGAGAATCGCTTGAACCCGGGAGGTGGGGGTTGCAGCCAAGATCACATTCCAGCCTGGGCAATAGAGCAAGATTCCCTCTCAAAAGTAAAGAATCGCCCTGGGCAGAGGGGAACCTGCTCAGCCCTGAGAGTTCACACCCACCCCACCCTGGCAGTGGTCAGCCTGGGAGCTCTGTGACCTAGTCAGCTCTCTCTTCCCTGTCCTCTCCCTGCCCCACACCCACTTCCTCACCCTGTTCCCTCCACCACAGAGAGCTGTCTACAGAAGCTACTTTCAGAGACCCTGGGAACCGGACCTAGGACAACCCCTACAATGTCTTGCACATACGTGTTAGGTACTCAACAAACATTTTCTGAGTGAAGTCTTCTTCTTTTATAGGTAAAAGTGAAGTCCTGAAAATTACACACCCCTAAGGCTTAGCTGAAGTTAAAATCCAGACAGTAAACAGGACTGGGTGAAGTGGTGCACACCTTTGTCAGTTTGGGAGGCAGGGGGAATCACCTGAGACCAGGCGTTCAAGGCTGTAGTGAGCTGTGATTATGCCACTGCACTCCAGCCTCAGTGACAGAGCAGAACTCTAACTCTAAAAAATAAATAAATAAATCCAGTCAATAAAAACGTTTAAAAGTTTACTCTCAGCCAGGTATGATGGCTCACGCCTGTAATACCAGCAGTTTGGGAGGCCAAGGCAGGCAGATCACCTGAGATCAGGAGTTCAAGACCAGCCTGACTAACATGGAGAAATCCTGTCCCTGCTAAAAATACAAAATTAGCCAGATGTGGTGGCGGATTCCTGTAATCCCAGCTACTCGGGAGGATAAGGCAGGAGAATCGCTTGAGCCCAGGAGGCACAGAGGTTGCCGTGAGCCAAGATCGAGCCATTGCACTCCAGCCTGGGCAATAAGAGCGAAACTCCGTCTCACCAAAAAAAAAAAAAAAAAAAAAAAAAAAATGCCAGGTGGAGTGGCTAACACCTGTAATCCCAGCACTTTGGGATGCTGAGGCGGGTGGATCACAAGGTCAGGAGTTCAAGACTAGCCTGGCAAAGATGGTGAAACCCCGTCTCTACTAAAATACAAAAATTAGCCGGACATGGTGGTGTGTGCCTGTAATCCCAGCTGCTTGGGAGGCTGAGGCAGAGAATCGCTTGAACCCAGGAGGCAGAGGTTGGTTGCGGTGAGCCAAAATCGTGCCACTGCACTCCAGACTGGGTGAAGAAGCAAGACTCCATCTTAAAAAATAATAATTAACAAAGAAAAAAATTTGAGACAGGATCTTGCTTTGTAGCCCCGGCTGGAGTGCAGTGGCAGGATCATGGTTCACTGCAACCTCAAACTCCTGGGCTAATGCTATCCTCCCACCTCAGCCTCTTGAGCAGCTAGGACTACAGGTGTGCACGAACACACCTGGAAAATTTTTTAAAAATGTTTTGTAGATATGATTTCAAACTCCTGAGCTCAAGTGATCCTCCTGCCTCAGTCTCCTAAACTTCTGGGAATTACAGGTGTGAGCCACCTCACCTAGGTCTATTTATTGGTTGGGTTTTAACTTCAGCTAAGCCTCCCAGGTATATAATTTCTAGGACTTCAGTTTTACCTATAAAAGACTTCATCAGGCCAGGAGTGGTGGCACATACCTGTAATCCCAGCACTTTGGGAGGCTGAGGTGGGCAGATCACTTAAGGCCAAGAGAGACCAATCTAGCCAACATGGTGAAACCCCTTTTCTATTAAAAATACAAAAATTAGCCAGTTGTGGTGGTGCACACTTGTCATCCCAGCTTCTTGGGAGGCTGAACCACGAGAACTGCTTGAACCCAAGAGGTAGGTGAAGGTTGCCCTGAGCCAAGATCACACCCCTATACTCCAGCCTGGGCAACAGAGCGAGACTCCGTCTCAAAAAAAAAAAAAAAAAACTTCATTCAGAATTTTTTTTTTTTTTGCGACAGAGTCTCGCTCTGTTGCCCAGGCTGGAGTGCAGTGGCACGATCTTGCCTCACCGCAACCTCCACCTCCCAAGTTCAAGCAATTCTCCGGCCTCAGCCTCCTAAGTAGCTGGGATTACAGGCATCCAGCACCACACACAGCTAATTTTTGTATTTTTATTAGGAATGGGGTTTCATCATCTTGGCCAGTCTCATCTTGAACTCCCGACCTTAGGTGATCTGCCCACCTCTGCCTCCTAAAGTGCTGGGATTACACGCATGAGCCACCACACCAAGCCTGACACCTGGCTAGTTGTTTGTTTGTTTGTTTGTTTGTTTGGTAGAGACGATATTGCTGTGTTGCCCAGGCTGATCTCAAACTCCTGACCTCAAGTGGGCCTCTTGCCCTGTATTCTAGTTTTAAACTTTGAAGAAATTAGGGCCTTTTTGTTACTTATGAATATAAAAGACATGTTATTAAATGGTTTGCTATTTTTTTAAAATTTCATACTTTTCACCCACTAATTCAATGTCCAGAAATTTATTCTCAGAAAATACAGTAATCAGATTATGGAGAAAGATCCACTTATAAGTATACTCATCTCAGCTTTATTTGTACTGGACCAAATTGGAAAGAACTGCAACACCCACATTCAGAGAATGGTTAAATCAGGTGTGGGAATCCTGTATAATGAATGATTGATTACTTTATAGCCTTGAAGGCCAGGTGCACTGGCCCAGCAGTTTGAGAGGCTGAGGTGGGAGGATTGCTTGAGGCCAGGAACTGGAGGCTGCAGTGAACTATGACTGCACCACTGCATTCCAGCCTGAGTGACAGAGTGAGACCCTGTCTCTAAAAAAATTAAAATGAAAATGAAAGTTATTCATGAGCCCCGAATATTTGCCAAGATGATTCAGCCTTCACAGAATTTATAGTTCACAGGAGCAGATAGACAGCTATTGAATAAACAAGTAAATATGTAATATAAGGAAGTGGTAAATACCACAGATAATAAAGCCTCCCATTTGTTGATTTCCATGTACCCAGCCCTGTTCTAAATGTTTTACCAGATTATCTCATTTGATCTTCGCAGCAACCTATGACAAGATAATATTTCCATTATGACCAAAGATAAATCAGGGAAGGCAACCTTGAGCAGATCTTGAAGGAAGGAGGAGGGGCACCAGAGGAGACTGGGGACCCATATGAAGAGCAGAAGAACAATGCAAAGGCCCTGGGGCAGGAAGGCACCAACTTGAACCCAGCATGGTTCCACCTAGCAAGGCTAAGCCATGAGGAATAGAAGTTGCAACTCTGGCTGCGCATGAGAAGCATCCAGCCAGGGAACTATATTATTATTATTTAAAATATTGATGGCTGTCTGGGCCGGGCATCCAAGCACTTTGGAGGCCTGTAATCCAAGCACTTTGGAGGCCAAGGCGGGCGGATCACCTGAGGTTGGGAGTTGAAGACCAGCCTGACCAACATGGTGAAACCCTGTCTTTATATAAATAAAAAAATAAAATAAAATAAATATTGATGGCTATCTGTGTGTGATGGCTCATGCCTGTAATCCCAGCACTTAGGGAGACTGAGGTGGGAGGACTGTTTGAGCCCAGGAGTTAGCGACCAACTTTACAACAATAGTAGACCCCGTCTCTACAGAAATAAATTATTTAATTAGCTGGGCATGGTCATATGGATATGTAATTCCAGCTCCTCAGGAGGCTGATGTAGAAGGACCCCTTAAGCCCAGGAGTTCAAGGCTGCAGTGAGCTATGATCACATCACTGCACTCCAGCCTGGGTGACAGAGCAACAGCCTATTTAAAAAAAAAGAAAGAAAGAAAGTTGATGGCTGAATCCTACTTCCAGTCTCATTCAATCAGAACACCTGTGTCTGAATGTTTCTGAAATTCCTCAGTGATTTTAATGTGCAGCCTGGCCTGGGAACCACACATCAGGCCTTATAGATCTCTGGGTTTTATTCTAAGTGGAAAAAGAACACATTGGACAGTTTCAGTAGGAAACGGACATGGCCTAATAATTTTTCTTTTTTAAAATTACTTAAAGGCTCTGCAGTAAAGCAGTTTTAGGGGCACAGGTGAAGGCGGGAAGACTAATGGGAGGTCATAGTCATGATCTGAGGTGGCTTATACCAGGGCGTAGACATGGAGGTGGAGAGAAGCAGCCAGATTCTCTCTCTCTCCTTTTTTTTTTTTTAAGGTGGAATTTTGTTTTGTCACCAGGCTGGAGTGCAGTGGTGTGATCCCAGCTCACCATAACCTCCAACACCCTGGTTCAAGCGATTCTCTTTCCTCAGCCTCCTGAGTAGCTAAGACTACAGGCTCGTCCCACTACACCCAGCTAATTTTTGTATTTTTAGTAGAGATGGGGTTTCACCATGTTGGCCAGGATGGTCTCAATCTCCTGACCTTGTGATCCACCTGTCTCGGCCTCCCGAAGTGCTGGGATTACAGGCGTGAGCCACCATGCCAGGCTTCACTGATTTATGGATCCCTGTTTTCCAGATGGAGAGGAAATATGTTTAGAGAGTATGAAGATCATGCTGAAGCTCACACGGCAGGATCAGAACCCAGGTCAGCCCCACGCCCCTGCCCTGCCACTGGAGGTCAATGGCGACAGGGAGCCTGGGTTCTTGCCGAAGTGCAGCCCTCACTCCCCACAGCGAGTTCCTTCCTGTTTCCACGAGGATGGGTCTCACTCAGGGAACAGTGAGATGTTCCTAGTGCCCCCTCCCTAACTCCAACCCCGGCTGGACCCTTGGCCTCGGGCAACATCCCTGGGCAGCTGCCGGGGGAGCCCGGCATTCAAGCCTTTCTGAGAACATGAAACTGCTGCTCTGGGGACTTGCACTGGTGACCCCAATGTGGCAGCTGCTCTTTCGGCTCTTTAATAATTTAGAGAATGCATACAATTCAGCGGACAGTTTCATCTCTGGGTTCAGAAACACAATGCCCTGGGGACTGCTTCCAGTGAAGAGTGAAATTCCGCTTGTCACAGTCGCTGAGGACGTGAGCCTGTCCCTGGAAGGGGCTCTGATCTCTGGGTGTTTGCAAACATCCTAGAAGACCAGGAGGCCAGCAGCCGGCATCCCAGGAGCTTGAGGGTCAGCCCCAGATCAGCTGTCCAAAGATGGGCCTCCCTGCAAGTCCCTTTCCCCCTGCTTCTTGCCTATGGGAGAGGACGAAGGGGCTGTGTAGACTGGTGTGTGTGACTCCACACTGCTGCTGGATGCTTGGCTGCGCCCCTGAGCCCAGCCTCCCTCCACGTCGGCCCCTGGGAAAGACCCTTGCACCAGGCCCCAGAGGGACCGTGGGAACCTTTCCAGGACACTTGCAGTTCCTAAAACTTGGTAATTGCATTTTTCCCTTTAAAAAAATTATTCTTTGCCAGGCGTGGTGGCTCACGCCTGTAATCCCAGCACTGTGGAAGGCTGTGGCAGGAGGATTGGTTGAACCCAAGAGTTTGCGACCAGCTTGGGCAACATAGTGAGACCCTGTGTCTACAAGAAATAAAAAACAACATTAGCCAGGGGCGTGTGCCTGTGGTCCTAGCTACCTGGGAGGCTGAGGTGGGAGGATCGCTTGACCTCTTTGGAGCTGAGGCTGCAGTGTGCTATGATCACACCACTGCATTGCAGCCTGGGCGACAGAGTGAGACTCTGTATCGAAAACGAACAAAAAAACAAGAATTGTTGTTTTAAAAAATTACACTTGAAAACATGATGTTAAGTAAAATTAGCCAGACATGGCTGGGCACAATGGCTCACGCCTGTAATCCCAGCATTTTGTGAGGCCGAGGCGGGCAGATCATAAGGTCAGGAGTTCAAGACCAGCCTGGCCAATATGGTGAACTCCCATCTCTACTAAAAATACAAAAAGTAGCCGGGTGTGGTGGCGGGCACCTGTAGTCCCAGCTACTCGGGAGGCTGAGGCAGGAGAATCACTTGAACCTGGGAGGTGGAGGATGCAGTGAGCCAAGGTGATGCCGCTGCACTCCAGCCTGGGCAACAGTGTGAGACTCCATCTCAAAAAAATAATAATAATAAAAATAAAAATTAGCCAGACACAAAAATACAAACAAAATATGATTGCATTTATCTGAGGTACAGAGAATAGGCAAATTCATAGAGACAGAAGAAAATGGGGATTACCAGGGGCTGCGGAGTTGGGGATCGGGGGTTATCGCTTAATGACTACAACGTTTCTGTTTAGGAAATGAAAACATTCTGGAAACAGACAGTGATGGTTGCACAACATTGTGAATGTACTTAATGCCATGGAATTCTACACTTAAAAATGTAAATTCTGTGTTATATCTACCACAATTTTAAAAGTATATTTACTGAAAAACAAAAAATTGCACAAGTGGCCAGGCATAGTGGTGCATGCCTGTAATCCCAGCACTTTGGGAAGCCTGAGGAGGATGGATCACTTGGGCTCAGGAGTTTGAGACCAGCCTGAGCAACGTGGTGAAACTCCATCTCTACCAAAAAAAAAAAAAAATGTATACACACACACACACACACACACACACACACAAAATAAATAAATTAGTAGAGGGTGGTGGTACATGCCTGTAGTCCCAGCTACTTGGGAGGCTGAGGTGGGAGGATCACTTGAGCCCAGGAGGTTGAGACTGCAGTGAGCCATGACGGCACCACTGCACTCCAGCTTGGAAGACAGAGTAAGACCTTGTCTCAAAAAAGTAAAAATAGGCTGGGCGCGGTGGCTCACGCCTGTAATCCCAGCCCTTTGGGAGGCCAAGGAGGGTGGATCACAAAGTCAGGAGTTCAAGACCAGCCTGACCAACATGGTGGAACTGTCTCTAATAAAAATACAAAAATTAGCTGGGTGTGATGGCAAGCACCTGTAATCCCAGCTACTTGGGAAGCTGAGGCAGGAGAATCGCTTGAACCCGGGAGGCAGAGGTTGCAGTGGGCCGAGATCATGCCACTGCACTCTAGCCTGAGCAACAGAATGAGACTTCATCTCAAAAAAATAAAAATAAAATAAAAATCCATGAGTCCATACTGATATAAATAAATGATTGAATAAATAAGAGAGAGGACGCAATCTCTCATCCTGAAGAATTCCAAATCATCTATATAGAGAATCTACTTTCAGGAGGCAGAGCATAGAAACTCCCTACTCCTTAACTGTGGGCAGCGCACAGGGACTTCCTTCCAAGGAGTAACTTCCAGAAAGCAGTGGGAAGAGTCGCCTTACAGTGGAGACCCCTGATAAACACTCCCTCAGCCAGGTGGTCAAGGTCAGACTCAACAGTGATCATAAGTCATGCTGTCAGTGTGCACCCCTGATATGATGGGATGAAAATGGCGCTTGACCTCTGGGTGTCTTCCTCCCCAAAACCCATAATCCCAGTCTATTCGTGAGAAAAACGTCAGACAAATCCTAAATGAGGGACATGTTTTATTTCATTCTGTGAATGTTTCCAGTACACCTCAAAACTGTCAAGGTCATCAAAAACAAAGAAAGTCTGAGAAACTGTCACAGCCCAGAGGAACCCAAGGAGACACTGGGATCCTGGATGGGATCCCAGAACAGAAAAAGGACAGTAGGTGAAAACCGGAGACATATTTGGCCAGGCGCAGTAGCTCACGCCTATAATTTCAGCACTTTGGGAGGCCGAAGCAGGTGGATCACTTGAGGTCAGGAGTTCAAGACCATCCTGACCAACATGGTAAAACCTTATCTCTACAAAAAATACAGGAAAAAAATTGGCTGGGCATGGTGATGCGCCCCTGTAATCCCAGCTACTTAGTAGGCTGAGGCAGGATAATTGCTTGAACCTGGGAGGCAGAAGTTGCAGCGAGCCAAGATTGTGCCACTGCACTCAAGCCTGGGCAACAAGATCAAAAGTCTGTCTTAAAAAAAAAAAGGCCAGGCGCGGTGGCTCACGCCTGTTATCCCAGCATTTTGGGAGGCTGAGGCGGGCGGATCACCTGAGGTTGGGAATTCGAGACCAGCCTGACCAACATGGAGAAACCCCATCTCTACTAAAAATACAAAATTAGGCATGGTGGCACATGCCTGTAACCCCAGCTACTTGGGAGGCTGAGACAGGAAAATTGCCTGAACCCAGGCAGCGGAGGTCGCAGTGAGCCGAGATCGCGCCATTGCACTCCACTCCATCTCAAAACAAAAAAAAAAAAAAAAGGAGAAATCTGAATCAAGTGTGGACTTCAGTTAACAAGGATGTATCTGCCGGATGCGGTGGCTCATGCCTGTAATCCCAGCACTTTTGGGAGGCCGAGGAGGGTGGATCACCTGAGGTCGGGAGTTCAAAACCAGCCTGACCAACATGGAGAAACCCTGTCTTCACTAAAAATACAAAATAAGCCAGGCATGGTGGTGCATGCCTGTAATCCTAGCTACTTGGGAGGCTGAGGCAAGAGAATCGCTTGAACCCGGGAGACAGAGGTTGTGGTTAGCTGAGATTCCACCATTGCACTCCAGCCTGGGCAACAAGAGTGACAATCAGTCTCAAAAAAAAGAGAAACAAGCATGTATCAGTATTGGTTCATTACTGATGTCACACATGCCATGCTGATGTGAGATTTTTAATTTTTATTTATATTTTTTGAGATGGAGTCTTGCTCTGCCGCCCAGGCTAGAGTGCAGTGGTGCGATCTCAGCTCACTGTAGCCTCTGACTCCTGAGTTCAAGCAATTCTCCTGCCTTAGCCTCTCAAGTCGCTGCGATTACAGGCACGCGGCACCATGCCCAGCTGATTTTTGTATTTTTAGTAGAGACGGGGTTTTGCCATGTTGGTCAGGCTGGTCCCAAACTCCTGATCTCAGGTGATCTGCCCACCTCAGCCTCCTAAAGTGCTGGCATTATAGGCATGAGCCACCGCAACTGGCCTGATGTGAGGTTATTACCAGTGCCTGGTAGTAATAATCATTACACTCTCCAGGAGCAGGAGTTCCTTTGCCAGAGAAGTCCCTGTCACCTGAAGGGGGTACAGGGGGAGAAGGAGCCACTTCCCAGCCTTGAGCCCCTCTAGACATGGCAAGGCCCTGGAGGCAGAGGCCAGCTTTGGTGTCGGAAGAGCTGGGTGTGAAGCTTGTCTCTGCACAGATTTACTCTGCGGCCACGTCCAAATTCCCTTCAGGGACAGGAACAACAATAGTTCTGGGTGTGAGGGCTTCGCTCAGCTCTCAAGGACCCTCTCAGGGCACTGGCGCCTGCTCTGGCAGCCCAGCTGTTGCTTCTGGTTGGAACTGCCAGCCTTGAAGCCCCACAGGCTGTTCCCTGCAGGACGGAGTGAGTCATCCTGGGATCATTTGCCTGCCAGGAGTGGGTGAGGGAGGAGCAGCCGCCGCCTTCACAGACACCAGGTAGCGTTAGGAGAGGGCATACAGTGCCCTGGTGAGGCTCCTTTGGCTGCCCCCAGGCCCACACCCAAGGATCCCTGCCTCAGAGTAAGTGAGGGTTCTAGCCAGGGGCGCTTCTCCCCCTGCTGAGGACTGAGTTAGCGATGCCCTAAGCAGCCACTGGGGCGGCTGGAGGCAGGATGAGATGGGTTGGAGGGTCCAGCTGCATCTGTCCCGCTCCTGTGGGCTCTCATTTCCCTGTACCCAAGCATGTGGAAGGGATCTTTTTCCACTGCCTGCCCCATTCTGCCTGCATACCTAGAGATGGGGAGATGGGAAAGGAGACGAAAACAGTGGGCCCCAAGTCAGAGCAAGGGAGGGGGGCAGGGCCTGGGCGAGGATTGAGGGAGAGGGCCAGGATGGTGGCGGGTGGGGGCATCGGAGACAGCAGGGCATGTGGCCAGGAGCCCGGGCGCCAGGCTGAGCTGCTGCTCCCAGCCCAGGAGCCTCTGTGCCAGCTGGATGCAGGCGGGTGGGCACGGGCAGGGCCACGTGCCAGACATGCACAGAGCACCCTTTGAGGAGGTGGCAGCTGTTGGTCCAGGCCCCCCTCTGCTTGCTGTGGCCCTGCCTGGCCCCTCCAACAATGCCTTGCTAAGCACTGGGCTACAGATACTCATGTGCACAGTTGGCAACCCCACTCAAGAGGTGAAGGGGCAACCATACTCAACTGGAGTAGTGAGGGACCCCCATCACTGCCAGAACAAGGACCTGGGTCTCTTGTGGCAGGCCTGGATGTCCCTGTCTCCCAGACCTCATACCCCCTCATTGCTCCTGGCCTCTTGGGATCCTTCCTGGGACCCTCCTGGGGAAAAGATCAAGGGTGCTCGTTCCTTGGGGGAAAAGGCTGAAAGCTCAGTCAGTGACCTGCTACTGGGGGCTTTTGGGAGCTGGGGGAAGTCAGCCTCCTTCCTGGCTCTGCCTCCTCCATCCAGGGACCGTGTCCTTCTGGCACAGCATCCCTGGCAGACAGAAGGGCCTGCCCCCCACATGTGCACCCACACAGAGATTCCCTAGGCAGCTGGAGCTCTCAGTCTGCCCCGAGATCCTCCCAAGAGCTCAGGCTGCAGCCAACCAGCCTCATGGAGCTGGCTCCGTCTTTCCTTCCTGGGGTGGGCAGCGCTGGCCTCTGGGACACTGCTCTGGACCGCCGCCACACTTGCTCTAGATGCTCACCCGCCGTCCCCAGGCGACAGAACAGAGGGGTCTGACCCCTGCTCCTTCCTTTGGGTGGGTGAGGGATCTTAGCGCCTGGGCCTATGAAATGTAAAGGAGCAGCAGCAAGGCCTGCCTGGCAGGGGTAGAGGGATGGGGACGCACATGCACGTGCCCAGTGTCTGCAGGTGCCATGTGTGGGCACCACGGCAGATGCGGAACAGCTGAAACTGGGGGTGTTTAGCCTAGGGAAACGAAGCCTAAGGCCCGCGAAGGCCCATCTTCCAGCCTCTGGGAGGACGGTGGGCTGTGGGTGGGCCCAGGAGTGGGGGTTACAGGGACACAGGATCCTCCCTAGAAGCCAGGCCAGATGTCACTGTCAGGGCCACCCCAGGATGAGCCAGGCTGTCTCGCGGAGTGGGGAGCTCCTCTTCCCTGGGGGTCTCGGGGCTCGCTCTCAGCTGGGGAAGGGCAGAGGGGCTCTGGGAGGCCTGCGCTGCTGCCCCGCGATCGCCTTCCGCCGGCCGAGCCCTCCCGCGTCTGCGCCCGGCCAGGGCCTAGGAGCCCGGCCAGGGCCACAGGGCAGGCGCCCAGCTCCCGGGGACGTGCGTGTGGGGGGACAAGACTGGTCGGGAGACCTGGAGCTGGTGCGACTGGAGGTGGACCCGCGAGGGATGGCCGAGGTGCGGAGGAGACCGCGCCTCCCCGCCGCGTTGGGCCGACAGAAAAAGGCCGAGGTCCGGGGTCCTCGCCTTTAACGCGGCCCTGGCAGCGGAGACGGGGGGGAGGGGCGGCGCGGGCGGCGCATGCGCGGCGCGGCTGGAGCGGCCGGACGGTCCGGCGGCCGGGAGCTCGTAGGATCCCGCAGAGCCGGAGAGCGCCGGGACCCTGCGCGGGGGCTCCGAGTGGCGCGGGCGCACCCGAGCCCCCAGCCCGCCGGCCCAGCTGCCAGCCAGGCCCCGGGGGCGGCGGCCAAAATGTCTGTGCCGGTGAGTACCGCGCCGCCCGGGACTCCCGGCCGGCTGCCCCCCGCCCGCCTGTCTGCGACCTCGCGCCGCCCGCTGCGGGCCTGATGCCGCGGGGGCTCCCGGACTGGGGGTCGCCCCATGGGCCTGCTCGGGCCCGGGGGAGGGCGCACAGGTTGGGGGAGCCTCCCCCAAAACAGCCTCTCTGCCCCTGCCTTTCCAGCCTCTTCTAGGAGAGCCGGGTCGGGCTGGAGTCCGTGCTGTCCCCTCGGGGAGCCCCCCAAGATGGCTGGGTCGGGAACGCTCTTTGTTGGTCCCCGGGAAATCCCCGGGACATCTGGTCCAGGCGGGAGTGGGCTGTTCCCCAGGACCCCGCACCAGGACCGCTAGGCCTAGTGGGGAGGGGTCTCTGCGGCTCCCAGGATTCCCCTCCGGGACTGCTGGGCCAGATGAGAGGGTGGGAGGCCTGTGCTGCCCCCAAGGGCCCCCTCGGATTGCTGCCCTGCGGCGCTCCCGGGACCCCCATCGGGGTGGCCAGGTTGGGGCACGGTCTGTGCTTGTCGCCAGAGCCACCACTCCCCCAGGGCGGCTTGGCTTGGTGGGAGCCGTGCCTGCACCCCACGGCCGATGCGCTCGCTTTCCTGGGAAGTTTTCCTCCCGCCGCGGAACCCCCGGGGCCCTGACTGGCCTCTTCCTCCCCGCTGGCCGTGGGAGCTTTTCTGTCTGACACCCCCTCTTCCTGGTCAGGCAGGCTGGCTTCAGCAGAGCCCCCGGCCATGGCTCCACACTTGGACTCTGGCATCTCTGAGCATCTCAGTCTCACCTCCTGAGGGCAGCGGGTGATCCTGGCTACCCTGGGTGACCAGGCCTCAGGCACAGCCTCCACTTTACAGATGGACAGACCGAGGTGGGAGGTGGGAGGGGGACATCCCCACGTCCTGCCAGGAAGGGACACCATCTGCATCTGGAGAGCTGTGGCCTCCAGCCATCGTTTCCCTGCCGAGTTAGGGGTTGTCCCCCCAGAGCCCTGCCCACTCTGGCCTTGTTTCTGTCCTCCTCACCCGGAGGACCCCATCCTTTCGGTGAAGCAGGCAGTGGGGGCTTCCTGGCAAATGGCCTCTTCATTAACTACCCCGGAGTGTGTGCAGGTGACTGGAGGAGAGGCTGGCTGGGCGCAAAGCATTGTTATCACGGAATTAAAGAGCCTGCTCCCGCCCACCTCCAGAAGTGGTAATGCAGTTACAGATGAAAAAATGAGGGTTTCCAGACCGTGCTGATGTGAGCCCTGCCATCCCTTCTGGTTCAGAGCATAATCGCCTTGTCTTGAGAAAGAAGAGCATGCCTGCCAGGCCCTTCCTCTCTTCTGCTCTGCTCTCCTTGAAAGCTCTGGACTTCTCTGGCTCAGGGCCTCAGGGGACTGGCCAGCCCCACTCCTCTGAGCACTGGGCAGAGGGACAAGGTGGACCACCTGAGTCTGCTGGATGGTCGGGGTCCCAGGGCAGTAGTAATGAGGGAATGTCACTCTGGCCACGTCCGAGCCTGGGTGGGCCTCTAGGGGACATCCCCGTTTGATTTGGTTTGGTTGGCACAGAGCCAAGCTCTGGACACAGAGTCTGGGATGGCATCCTGACCCATTGCCTTACAGGACTTTGGGCAGCCTTCTTTGGCACTGGGCCTCATCTGTAACCAGAGAAAGATGGCAGGCTGGGTGGGACTTGGACAGATAGGCACCATCGTGGGGACCAGCAGCCTGGCCACACCATCATTGCCTCCGAGTCACTCCCACCCTCTCGCTTGTAGTCACAGCCCATGAGAATTCTGCTGGGAGTGAGTGGGGGTGTTTGCCATCTGCCCCTACGTGGCTGGCTGGCTGGCGGATCACTGTGGCTGTCTCCTGGGACCTTGGGCAGTGTGTGAAGTGGTGGGGCCAAGAGGAGAATTCATTTTTGGAACAGTCCTGAAGTGTTCAGAAAATTGCTTTCATGTGCCGAGGAGGCCCTGCAGAGGCTTCCAGACCGA
This sequence comes from Cacajao melanocephalus, assembly GCA_963573385.1. Classification (NCBI taxonomy): domain Eukaryota; kingdom Metazoa; phylum Chordata; class Mammalia; order Primates; family Pitheciidae; genus Cacajao; species Cacajao melanocephalus. The sequence continues at coordinate 85,170 of CAUYLG010011070.1, read as the reverse complement.
GCTGCCTGTTCAGGCCCTGCCCTTGGAACCCAGAGTGGTGACTGCTGGGGACACATCTGGGTTTTAAGCACACCCATCATTTGGGCAGTCTTTTCCTGGATGGGGCTGACGCAGGCATTTGGGCCCACAGAAATTATAAGATGCTTCAGAAGGAGATGGGAGGGGAAGCAGGGTGAGAGGTCCGTGAGCTGATTGAGTGGGAAGTGACTCCCTGAATGTCGAGGAAGGGGGCATGCCGGGGGTCACCCTGTCGTTTGACTCACATGAGATCCTGGACCCAGACGGGAAGGCGCCAGGGCGTCCCGGCTCCCTGCTCAGTGCCTCGTCCTCTGCTCTAGGCCTAGAGCAGTGCTTAGGCGGTGCCTGGACGCCCCTCCGTGTTACCATGTCTTCCTTTGGGTGTGGCTGCTCAGTGCCCTGGGCCTGTCTCTTCCCGCAGCTGAGAGGACACATTTGGAAGGAAAACGGCATTGCCACCCACCTCAGACCTCTGGCTGGCATTGGCTTGGGGGGTGTCCATGTTTAGGAGTGGCCGGTGCTGGCCACCCCGGCCCCGCCAGGTGAGAGGCCAGCTTCCAGCTGCAGAGAGGTCTCCCTGCTGTGTGTTCTGCCTCTCACTTCCCATCTGTGAAGTGGGTGCAGCCACTCCAGCCCCTCCTGTGCTCCTTCACTGAGGGATGGCTCCTTTCAGGGATGCTGCCCTGTGTGTGCTGGGCTCAGGGCCTCACAGGCTCATGTGTCTTGAGGGCCTGCGTCTTGCCAGGGTTACATGTCCATTGAGAGGTGGAGCCAGGGTGGGAGCCAAGTGTGGCAGGATCCAAAGCCATCAAATGACCATCATCCTGCGTGGCCTCTCCACCTGTGGGGTCCGCAGCCTGTTAAGCTGTGGACAGCAGCTGACCCTCTCTACCTGTGGCTTCCCAAACATAAGTCTGTGTCACCCTTTCTGCATCCTTGGGAGACGAGGCACCTTGGGCTCAGAGACAGGTAGCTCACCCAGGGCTGTGCAGCAGGACGGGTCTAGCCCCAGCAGTAGTCAGTGGAGATGAGTAGACCAGCCTTGGCATCTGGTTGAAACCTTGGGCAGCAATCCTGGGACTGGCTCTGTGCCAGCCAGTGGTGTGAGTGGGAGAGCTGCCCAAGGAACCAGGAGGGTCTGCCCTGGGGTTCATAGCTGGCTGGGGCAGCCGAGAGCGGGAAGAGGCAATGTCCAAGTTCAAAGTCTGCAGCTCAGGCCCCCCTGCCCCTGCCACACCCTCTTCTGCCACCGGGCCTTGTCTTGGCTGTCCGTCCCTCTGTGGGAAGTGATGTCCAGCTGGCCACCTCATTTACCGGGTCGTTCCTGTTCACCTCCAGCTCTGCGCCGTCATCCGTAGGACGCCTTCCCACCCCCATCTGTAATTGTCCATTTGTTGGTGGGGTGATTTGGTTGTGTCAGGCTCCCTGAGCCCCGTGCACACCATGATTGCGCGGCCCTGCTCACGCTCTGCCTTCTGGCTGCAGCTTGCCCCTGGCCACCTGCTGAGGGTGTGGCCCCAGGGGTACCGTGGAGCCCGCACAGGCAGATGGCTGCAACCCCGAGCAGAGCTGGCGTCTCAGCCGCTCTCCTCAGAGCCTTGCTTGGGGTGGAAAGGGGTTCTCAGAGAGGCTGATTCCGGGTGGGAAGAGTGTTTTGGTGGGTCAAGGGCAAGGTCTCCAGAGTGAACAGTGCTCGCTCTGTGCCTTGAATGAGCCTCACTTTCCTCCTCTGTGTCATGGGGATGTTAACAGCAGGGAGCTCCTGGGGTTTTGTGAGAACTTGGCGAGGGGCACCCAGAGCTGTTAGGAGGAGGCTGATTAACAGCAGCTACTGCTGTTGAGATTGTTGTCTTTATGAGGCTGTGGTTGGCTGGTGCAGTGGCCCAGACCCATTCCTGACTCCTGGGCAGCCAGTGTAGGGAGGAGGCTGGGCTGCACCCGGCTGATTGGCGTCTGCCCCCAGGGTTCTGTGGCCCTTTCCTTATGGTCAGTGTGGTTTCTGCCAAGGCCTTTGTGGTGGGACCCTGGCCCCTCCCCTGCCCTGGTGTGGCCTGAAGGACCCTGGCCTCTTGAGCCTTGGATGGGCAGGTCCTTGTCCTCACCCCACCCAGAGAGTGACCTGCATTGGGGCCACCAGCTGGCTCAGTGCATTTAGACAGCTGCTGCCTGCTCCACGTGCCCCTAGGAATGAAGTGACTTTGCAGTCCGTGGGAGCCCCTGCAGTGGGGCAGGCCTCTGCTCAGGTGTGGTCTGTAGCAGCTGGGCCAGCACGGGCAGGCAGGGCCTCCCAGGGAGGCTGGCTCCACCCCTGCCTAGGGATCATGGCTCCTTAGGGGAGGGGCCTGCAGCACCGAGGGTGAGTTGGGGGCCTGGCTGGTACCTGCAGACCTCCCCATTTCCCACCACTGGTGCCCGGATCCTCTGGGCCCACACTGCCTTTCCCCTCTGTGCTTACCTTCACTCCTGGCCCCTGCGCGTGTCATCCTGGTCAAGCCGCGTGGTTTCTGTGGCTCTCTTAGTCCCTGTGTGCTGGGCATTGTCCTTCTCTCTTCAGGAAAAAGGAAAAGAGTTCTGGGGACGTCGGTAGAGGCATGGAAGGGATGCTTGTGCCGGTGAGATGGTCACAAGTTGCGGCTCTAAAGTTAATCTCTTCTCTAAGGGGGATTAGAGGCTGGGAAGGTTTTTCGGTAATTTTTATTTATTATTTAAGCCCTCCCAAATTCCAAGAAGGATTTGAAGCAGATTACAGCAGAAGACACAAATAGTCTGGGATCATGAAAAGATCTAGAATTATCTAATGTACGGGGAAGGAGGAAGATTTATCCCAGAAAGCCTAGGCTCAGTAGGCATCCAAGTTTAACTTTAAACTCCCTGATGGTCAGGGCAAAAAGAGGAGCATGGTGGGTTTAGGCTTGCAGTATCTATTTTTGGTATTTGTAATGCCACATATTTTTTCTTTGTTTTATTTTTTACCAGTTGAAACTCTTATTGAGGTAAATTTTACATGTTGTGAAATGTGCAGATGTTAAACGTACAGTTGGTTGGATGAGTTTTCGTTACTACAGACCTTCATGTAGCCATCAATCAAATCAAGATAACAAATGCCCCAACACCTCAGAAAGTTCGCAAAAGCCCCTTTTACAGTCAAGGTCCTATCACCCTGGCTTAAGTTAGCCTGTTCTTAAACCTTCTGCAACTGGAAGCCTACGATAGATGCGCTTTGAGGTTTGGCTTTTTTCTCTTGTTTTTTTTGAGATAGAGTCTTGCTCTGTTACCCAGACTGGAGTACAGTGGCGTGATCTTGGCTCACTGCAACCTCTGCCTCGTGGGTTCAAGTGATTCTCTTGCCTTAGCCTCCCACATAGCTGGGATTATAGGTGCCCACCACTATTCCCAGCTAATTTTTGTATTTTTAGTAGAGATAGGGTTTCACCATGTTGGTCAGGCTGGTCTTGAACTCCTGACCTCAGGTGATCCACCCACCTCGGCCTCCCAAAGTGCTGGGATTACAGGCATGAGCCATCAAGCCTGACTGGGTCTGGCTTTTTTCATTCAGCATATTGGTTTTATTTATTTATTTATTTATTTTGAGGCAGAGTCTCACTCTGTCACCCAGGCTGGAGTGCAGTGGCATGATCTCAGCTCACTGCAGCCTCCACCTCCTAGGTTCAAGCGATTCTCTTGCCTCAGCCTCCCGAGTAGCTGTGTTTACAGGTGTCTACCACCACGCCCGGCTAATTTTTATATTTTTAGTTGAGACGAGGTTTCACCGTGTTGTCCAGGCTGGTCTTGAACTCCTGACCTCAGGTGATCTGCCCGCTTTGGCCTCCCAAAGTTCTGGGATTACAGGTGTGAGCCATTGCACCCGGCCCCAGTAGTTTATTCTTTTTTGTTGCTGAGTAATGTTACAGTACTGGATGTGCCACAAGATATTTATCCATTCCCTTGTGGATGGGTACCTATCTCTACCTTTAGTGTGCTGTGTATGTGTCTGAGTCTTGTTATGTTGTCCAGGCTGACCTCCTAGACTCAAACGTTCCTTCTGCCTCAGCCTCCCCAGTAGCTGGGACTATAAGCGTGAGCCACTGAGCCCAGCTTGTGCTGTGTGTCATTAAGTACCGGAACACTGGCACTATTGTCGACAAAATACCCCATTTAAGTGTTTTAGAAAACCGGATATCCAATTGTATGCCTTAAAGCATGCCTAGAGATCTGTGCCCCCAAATCCTGGATCTACCAAAGTTACTTGCTTGCTTAGAAAGTGATATGGCCACACTCCTCCCTGTCTCAGCTCTCCCCAGGTGTCTTAGAGTTTGAACTCCCTCTTTGCAGGTTATCTGGTAGGTTAAGTGTCTTAGGCTGTGGAGTCATTTGTGTTTCTGCCAGGGCCTGTGTGCCCTCCAGAGGTCCCAGTTGGGAGGTTTCTAAGGAGAGCAGGAGGTGGGAGAGGATGGAGCAGAAGCTGCCTGCGGCCCTCCTCTCCTCCCCAGCCCAGGCCAATTCCGGGGCTCTCTCTCCTTTTTCCCTGGCCATCTGCCGAGGCCCCCACTCCAGGCAGACACTCCTGGCTGCTCTTGCCCCAGCGCTGGAAGCCCTAAGCCTAGGAGGCATGCACCACACAGCCAAGACTGAGGAGGGGAGAGGGAGACTCTCTGCATCCCTGGCCCCTAGTGCCTGTTTCTTCTGTGTGCTCCTGTGGCTGCCCCGGCTCTTCACATGGAACGAAGGAGCTGGCTTGCCTGTGCTGTTTTCACAAATCTTTGCTGTTATTTTTTTCTGCATGATGAGCCTCAGCAAAAGATTCACACATCTGCTCAAATGTCACCTCCGCAGAGAGGCCCCCAAGCACCTAGTGTAGAACAGTCCCCCCCATCCCTCTGCTGGCTGTGTTGCAAGCGTTATGTTTGTACCCCTTACACACACCTTGGAGTGTGAGTTCCCTAAGGACATGGCCATCCTTTTACACAGCAGTGTTCCCAACAGTTAGACCTCAGTCAGGAGGTGCAGATGCACAAGTGTTGCTTTATGACATGCATAGTGAGAGGGACTGCACCCAGCCACTTCCTGCTTTCCCCAGGGGCGTCCAAGGGGGAGACCCTGCCTACCTCCAGCAACGGTGGGCGGATCTGGGGCAACAAAGCTCCAAGGAGAGCTTGTTCCCCCGAGTCTCAGACAAGGTTTCGGGGATGGTGAGGGATGCTCAGGGTATCTGAGGAGGGTTGTCTGTGCAGGCTGTAGGGAGAGTGGGGAAGGCTTGGTTGGGGATGAGCTTAGCACATGGGTAGGCCAAGAGAGGGTATGCCCTGGTGCCCAGTGAGGTGGAGCCAATGTGTGATGACGCAGGGTGTGGGTATGCTTCAGGAATTGGGACACTAGGGTGCCACCGTGTGCTTGCCAGCCGCCTGTGTCATCAGTCTCACAGCCCCAGGGCGGGCAGAGCTGCTGGTGGTGGGTACATTTAACAGATGGGTAAACTGAGGCCTGAGCAGAACAGTGACTGACTGAAGGCCCACGGCCAGTGGGAGTCATTAATATCTGCTCCCATCCTCTAGTCTAAGCCTGGGCCAGAGCCTGGGCCTGGGTCTCCCAGGGCAAAGGAGCCTTTATCTCTAGGCTGGCACAGGCTCCAGGGGGACACCCTGCCTAGCCCCACAGTGTGGTACAAAGAGGGAGAAAAAGCATTGCCTTTTCATGCTTGTAATCCCAGCACTTTGGGAGGTCAAGATGGGAGGATCACTTGAGCCCAGGAGTTCGAGACCAGCCTGGGCAATATAGTGGAACCACATTTCTACAAAAAATTTAAAAATTAGGCATGTTGGTGCCATCTGTAGACCCAGCTAGTCAAGAGCCTGAGGTGAGAGGATCATTTGAGCCCAGGAGGTTGAGGCTGCAGTGAGCTGTGACTGCCACTGCACTCCAATATGGGTGACACAGAGAGACCACGTGTTTAAAAAAGGAAAAAAAAGCATTGCTTTCCCTGTGGCTGCCACAGCTCTGTCTTCTCTGTATCAACTCTTTCCATCACTGCCACCTAGAGCCCCCAGGGTCCCCTCTTGTGACTCCACTGGCTCCTGGCCTGCTGACCCCAGCAGAGTGGCCGGGTGGGTATCTGTGGGTGTGGGCACCTGTGTTCTGCGGAAGCGGCTGGGAGTGGGCAGCAGATGGTGTGTGAATTCGCCCCTCCGCCCAGTGCGCTGGGGCTGGTTGCCATGGGAGAGCAGATGGCTGGGCTGGGCTGTGTTGGGCTGGGAGGCCTCCTGACCACACCCTTATCCCTGCCCACCTAGCCAGTCAGCGGAGAGCTGGGCAGCCCCTAGCTGCGGAGCTGCAGAGCGTCCTCTCTGAGGATGAGGACAGAACTTGCCCCCTTGCCCCTTCTTCTCGCTTCCAGCCAGGACTGAGCCCCTCTATTCCCCCTCCCCCAGGCAGTGTTGAGGGGCTGCCTCTGCCATAGGGTGCCGATGCAGCAGGGGGACATGGGGGTCAGCAGGGGCAGAGCGCACATGGCCCCTCCTCCGTGCACACAGGGGTGCCTCTGGTCCAGGAGGACCTGTCTGGGAGGGCCCCGTGCTGGTGCCTGCCCCCGCCTGCCGGGCCCCAGGAGGCCTGGCAGGAGGGGAGAGCTGAGAGAGGAGGGTGCAGAAGAGGAAGGGGTCGCTGGGGTGGGCGGAGAGCCTCTGAACAGTGCCCGGGGGCTGCCTTGCTGGCCCACTCCGGCCTCAGGCCACTGTGAGCAGAGCCCCTCGCTGAGGCAGGCACCTCCAGCAGGCCTCTGCTGCTTGTTAATTTCCAGATAATTGAGAAAGTTGTGCTGCCTCTTCCAGTGCTGTTCCTGACAGGCCTGACATGGAGGCGCAGAGCTGGGTTTCCTGGGATGCGGACAGGATTTGGAGTGCAGGGAGGCCCCACCCCACCCCTGCGCTGTGTCCCCTGCCTGGCAGCTCTGCCCACACACCTTGGGTCTGTCCCTGACCCCGGGTTTCTGGGGACTGCCCTTGGGCATGCCAAAGGGGACAACCACTGGAGGGATTTGGCTTCAGGCTGTAGGGCCCGCCCACCTTCCCACAGTCAGAGCCGCTACTGTAATGACAAACACTGCCCTGCGGTTACTCCACCCTCAACAGCAGGGGAGGACGGGAAAACCCTTTATGGCGACAGCTCCAGCTTGAGTCCTGAGGGCAGTCTCTACTGTCTGGGGTCATGTGGGGTGCTTTCCTGTGGGGACACACCTGGGTTATGAGGTAGGGAGGGTGAGCTCTGCTGGCTGTGGGAACTGCCTGGGGCATTGCCCCTCACTCTGCCTCTGGGTCGCCATTGTTCCGTCCTGGTCCCAGGCAGCAGTGAGGAAAGACTGGTGTTAGGGGTGTGGGATGTCCAGTCTGTGTGTGACAGCAGGTTCACCTTTGCCATCCACAAGGGTCCCATGCCCTCATCTGGGTTTTGTTTTTTTGGTTTTTCTTTTTTAGAGATGGAGTCTTGCTCTGTTGCCCAGGCTGTAGTGCAGTGGAACGGCTCACTGCTACCTCCACCTCCTGGGTTCAAGCAATTCTCCTGCCTCAGCCTCCCGAGTAGTTGGGACTACAGGCTAATTTTTGTATTTTTAGTAGAGATGGGGTTTCACCATCTTGGCCAGGCTGGTCTCAAACTCCTGACCTCAAGCGATCCACCTGCCTCAGCCTCCCAAAGTGCTGGGATTACAGGTGTGGGCCACCTTGCCCGGCCTCGCCTGGGTTTTGAGCTTGCCTCTGTGAGAGTCCAGCCTAGGGAGATGGCGTCAGCTCTCATTGGCCCTCCAGAGACATCATTTCTTCCTGTCCCTGGGGCTGGCAATACTTACCTCCGGCCTCAGGAAATCCTCTCCTGCTGCCGCTCCCAGAGCTGGCCATCAGCTGGGCGGTCCAGCCCACCCTCACCGCTGCTGGGAAGCTGAGGCTTCAGGAGGGGAAGGGGTTATGTGCCTTTACACTGTGCAAGCCGGTTTTAGCCTGCTCTTTTCACTTTGCTTTGTTGTAGCATTTTCTTGCATTATTTCAGTCTTTGGAAGAGGCCATCTAAGAGCTGCAAGCTATTCTATTGAGGGGCTGTCGTGTCTCACCAGTCCCCTAGAGTTGGCACTGATATTACGCTCCATGATTTGCTGTCGTAAATGCTGCATTGGACACTGGTGAGCATCAAGCAGGGGAGGAGGGTGCTTAGGTCTCAGCTACCTGTTCTTTTGCAGTCTGATGTGTGATAGAGGTCCTTGGCTTTCTGAGCTTGGAGTTCTGCTTTCTGAGCTTGGAGTTCTGCTGTCCCTAGATTCCCTTCCTACTGCAGGGTGGAGTGAGGTCTAGCAGCCCCATTTCTTCCCTGGCCCTGTCCCTTCTGTGCCCCAAAGTGTGTGGGATGGGGCAGTGGTTAGTAAATGGGTCTTGGTCTCTTCATGTGAAAAATGGGGCTAGGCCGGGCGTGGTGACTCACACCTATAATCCCAGCACTTTGGGAGGCTAAGGCAGGTGGATCATATGAGGTCAGGAGTTCCAGACCAGCCTGACCTATATGGTGAAACTCCATCTCTACTAAAAATTTACAAAAATTAACCAGGCTTGGTGTCATGCACCTGTAGTCCCAGCTACTTGGGAAGCTGGGACAGGAGAATGGCTTGAACCCAGGAGGCAGAGGTTGCAGTGAGCCGAGATAGCGCCACTGCATTCCAGCCTGAGCGACAGAGTGAGACTCTGTCTCAAAAACAAAACAAAACAAAAAAATGGGGCTAATGGTGAAGCCCGTTTTGCCAGACTGCTGTGTGCACAAAATAAGCGCGTGGTCCTAGGGCCCCTGGCACTGGCCTGGCACCGAGGCTGTGCTGGGTACATGGGGCTGCATCCCAGTCCTTGGCAGCAGAGGTCCGGGAGGCTGGACTGGAGGTGGGGTGAGCTTCTACCCCATATACCCCAGCCAGAGCCTGTCCAGTGGGTGCTCCTCCCCCACCTACCAGCCTTCAGGGGCATCCTCCCCCACCCACCAGCTACATCCCCATCCACACAGTGGGGCTTAGCTCCTGGGGCCTTGTTTCCAAAGCGGAAATGCCATTCTGGGAGGCACAGGCTTGGGGGGAGGGAATTTAAGTGGAAAAGGAGCAGATTTTTGAAATGCCTGTGTTAGAGCCTGTTCCCCTTGCTGCCTCCTGCTCACACCGGCAGCCCCACCGCCAGCACTGCTCTAATCCCGCTCCTGGGGGAGGAAGGTCTCATCCCCCAAGGTCCTAGCCGTCCACCACCTCTCTGAGCCCTGCTCCTTGGCCAGCTAGGATGAAGCAGGGGCCAGCTCCCTTGAGGGCCAGGCCTTATGTGTCCTTGCCCATCCCTACAGGGACTGCTGCCTGGAGCCCTGCCTGCGGGCACTGCCTGCCCGTGAGGCCTGGTTCCCTCCCCTCCCCACAGAAGTGGAGGCCCAGGGATAACCTGAGGCTCCTGAGGGTCCTGCTGGTTCAGACCTGCTCCCTGGGAAGCTGGTGTGCCAGCCAGGCTGAGGTGTAGGTGGCTGTACAGGGTCAGGGTGCAGGAGGGGCCGGGCACAGCTCTTGGGAACAAGCAGGAGGAGATGCTCCAGGCAGCCTCCCTGACAGCTGGCTCCTCTTCTGAGGCGGGGTGGGCTGTGCTGGGGAGACAGGGTGTTGGCTAGCTGTCCTGTTCCTCCCAAGGACTCTGGGTTACACTCTGTCCCATCCCATTGCTCCTTCCTCACTCGCCGTGCTGAGAGTCCTGGCGAATGGTTCCCAAGCCAAATATTGAGGAAATGCAGACGTCCAGTTTTTAGGAGGGGTGGGACTCAGGAGTCTGTTTTTTAACAAGCTCCCCAGAGGACCTGCCCTTCCTTTTCAGATGAGAAAGGAGCCCAGAGAGGGCAAAGGGCCCGCCAAGGCAGCACATCTGGCCAGGTGCTGCGTCGGCATCGGCTGAGCCCTGGGTGTCAGGCAGAGGGACGGGTGTCAGGCAGAGGGACAGCTGCAGGCCCACCTGGGCTTGTGTCTTTCATAGGCCATGCTTGAGAATTCTCCACTGCGTGAAGCCGGGTCTACCCCACTGCTTCCCTGCTACTGGAGCTGCCTGCTGCCATCCCCTTGCTCAGCCAGTGGCCCAGGATTGTTGACTGAGGGTCCTGTCTACTCTGGAGCAGATTTGGTCCTATGATCTCCCTGGAGACTGTGCATCCCTGACCTGGCCCAGGATCTCTGGCATCCTGGTTCTGCTGCATGGAGTGACAGTCACAGACCTGCAGCGGAGCAGGGGGCGACTCAGGAGAGCCAAGGTTGTCTCCACTCGGTTTCCCCCCCGGGTTCCTTCTGTCTCCCTCATTCCCCGAATGCCACCTTCCTACCCCATGTCGCTGAAGCAGCTGAGTTGGAGCAGGACTCAGGAGGGTACTGGGCCCAGGTTTTAGGCTGAGCCCAGGAATGAGTAATGAGTGGAGGCAGATCAACTGGAGGACCAGCCCGAGTCCCCAGATGTCGGCACAATGCAAGGAAAGGTCGGTGCTGCAGGTGAAAAGCGCTGGGTTGAGAGCTCTCCAGCCTGCCTGCTTGAGGCTTCATTTCCTGGGTCCTTCCTTACACGGTGGGTCCACAGCCGGAGCTGTGGTGGTGGTGATTCTTTCCTGCAGGCTGGGGCACGTCCCCTCCCCTTTCTCTCTAGATTCAGATCTGAGTCCCACAGCCCATGGACACGCGATGAATGCCAAGGGGTTGGTTAGCGAGCAAGACAGAAGGCTTGAGGCCGCGTCTCGGCTCTGGAGGAGGAGGGCAATCCGGGCAGCCTTCCCAGAAGTGGAGGCGTTTGCGTAGGCCTTCGGTGCGTTCTCGCCCGGGTGGAAGGCGGGGACGTGCATTTGTTGGCAAAGCGGTGTCCTGCGCCCTAGGCTGGAAGCCTGGCCTGGGGCAGGGGCCTGAAGAGTGGGAAGTGGGGGGTGGGGCGGGGCGGGGCAGGGGGCGGCCCCGTTGGGCGGGCTTTTGCCCGCGCGTCCGCGCCCCAGAAAGGCGGCTCATTTGCATGGGGAGGTGCGGCGGCCAATGGCCGTGTGCGGCCGGGCATGCTGGGATCGGGATGGGCAGGCTGGGCCGCGGCGGCGGGCGGAGCGCGGCTGGATCGGCTCTGGGCGGCAGAGGCGGCGGCTGCGCGGCGGTACCGGGGCGGCCGCGGCGCGCTCGGAGCCCCGGGGGCACGCGGCCCGGGCAGCTCTGTGTGCGCCCTCGGGGGAGTGAGGGTTCCAGGCCCGCCGGACACCATGAACCACCTGGTGAGGGCGCCAGGCGGGGCGGGGCCGCTTCCCGGCTTCGAGGCGGTAGCCCTGGCGGCTCCCGGGCGGGCGCGGGCGGGAAGGGGTTAAGCCAGCGGCATTTCCTGCCGGACCTGCGGGGCCTGGGAACTGCCGGCCGGGGTCCGCTGCCCGGGACCTCCTTCCGCCTTGGCCGGGGAGGCGAGAGGCAGGAACCGCGGGGGCTCCGGAGGCTGCGCTCCTCGGGGGTGTTGGCGGGGCCGGAGGCAGGCTGGAGGGTTCCTAGGTCGGGAAAGTGGCTGGCGGGGCCCGCGCTCCCCTGTCGGCTGCCGCCGGCAGTGTCACCTTGGGCCTCTGCGCCCTGCCCCCGAGCCTCAGTTTCCTCGTCTGCGAGGAGGGGCTGGTGAGCCTCGGGCGGGTGGTCCGTCTGGTGTGGCGTGGGGACTGCCCACAGCTCCCGGAGAGGGAGGAGCTCCGGAGAACCGGGGCCGGGCGGGCTAGTGCGTGGCGCCGGCGGGGAAGGCTCGGCCGAAGCACCTGGGTTCGGTTAATGATTCACTCCGGCCGCCGGCGCTGGGTTCCGGGAGCGGAGCGGGGGTGGGGGCGGGCGCGCCGCGGGCTTTGCCTCCCCACCTGCCGAGCGCCGGTGGAAGCCGGGTCCTGGCCACGGGAGTCCCTGCCGCACGCGAGAGTCGTGGGAGGGGGCCAGGGCCGGGTTCTGCAGTGTGGAAGTGAAGGCTTTGGCGTCCATGGTTGAGGGACCCGCGGAGTTAGAGTAGGGGTGGGGCTGCCGCTGGAGGGTCCCAGAGGCTGATCGGAGGGCCAAGTTGAGGGAGATGGGAAAGCTGAGATTTGCCGAGGAGTGCGGGGCAACGGGCTTAGGGCCTTACGGCCTGGAAGATTAGTTTCGAGTTCCAGACCGGGGACAGCAGCTCCTTTTTCCACCACAAGGCTCCCGTTCCCTCCTGAGAGCCCCTGGTTTGCTTTCCCCTACCTCTCCCCGGCCCTGCCGTGGGTTTGGTCACCTTCGCAGAATGACCATGGGTTGATAACTTTTTTGCTGGATTCGGCCAGGTGATATGTTTCCCATCACCCTTGGCCGGGTGATGCCCCCTCTTGTGCCCTTTCCTTTCCCTCGGTGGAGAGTTGGGTGGTGGGGACTGGCTAGCCTGTGAGAGCAGGTGTTGGGGTGCCTGGAGAATCCGGGGCCCAGGTACGGGGCCGCGGGGCTGTGGGTAAAGGAGCTTGGGGGAGGAGCTGCTGACACTTCCTCCTGGCACTGCTTGCCTGGGAGCTGGGTGGAGGCAGGGCCGGGCAGTCCCAGGTTCTGCCAGTAAAGTCACCTTGGGCTGGGGCAGGAGGCAGTAACAGCCTCTGGCCATTGTCTGAGCAGGAGAGTGAGCACTGTGGACTGGTACCATGGCCCCAGGTCTGAACGAGGGATGGAAATAAGGACAGTGCCACTAGGGCCTCCTGTCTGTGCAGGAAGGGCCCTGAGACAGCACCTCAAGCCCGTCCCCCATTATACAGATGGTACAGATGAGGACACTGAGGTACAGAGAGGCAGTCAGTTGTCCTCAGAACTGGATCCAGAACCTCATCTCTTGTCATGGCTCCTATTGCAGCACCACATGTGGCCTCCGAATTCCTAGTCTGGGACTGGGGGTGCTCTGGTCCTTGGAAGACCACCATGCTCTTTTGGGATTGTCATCTTGGTAGGAACCCTCTGGTTTCAAGGCTGTGCCTTTGTGGCCCTCTCCTGGCATCTACTGTCCCTTTAGAAGGTTCCACCACCCTTTTCTTCTGAGCCTGGACAACTCCCTCTCTTGCCCCCAGAAGCCCATAGCCAGCTGAAGCAGCTAGAACCAACCAGCAGGGGAGGTGCATGCGCTCCAGGGGCACTTCTTGGAGGAGGCAGTATTGGAGTCAGACTTGGAGTGTAGGGTTTGGGGTTGGATGATAGGGATGTTTCTCCGGCAAAGAAACTGGGCAAACCTCTTCCTCGGGGTCTTTCAGGGCCCCCAGATGAGGAGCTGCAAGGTGGTCTCCCTGTAAGAGGGTGGGGCTCTGCCCTCTGTCAGGCCCTTCCTGGCCCTCAGCACAGGAGAGGCCCTAGCTCCACCTGTGTCTTACTGCCCTAACTTCCTCCCACCTCTAGGTGCTAGCCTGGGGCAGAAGGAGGGTGGGGTGGGGGTGGATCCAGCCTCCTTGATGACACAGCTGGGGTTGGAGGTGGGGGCTGCCCCTATTCTGGGCCTGGTGCTGTCCCCAAAGTCAGGGGTCAGCCTCACACTGAGCTCTCTGCCTTAAAATCCCCGGACCATAAGCGTGAGCTCTAGCCGATCTGCTTGAGTGAACTCCGCTGATCCTGCCTGCAGGGGCACGGGCCTGGGGACTGCCAGCCATTCTCACTGTCTGTGGGGTGTTTTGGGTTGCAGGTTCCATGTCCTGCAGCAGGAGGGCCCTCCCCGTGCCACCTCCTCTGCCCAGCCTCTTAGGGACACTGCCTGGGATGCTGTGGCAGGAGTGGGGGTTAGAGCGTGCTTCCAGCCCATAGCTGGCCCTGGGCATAAAGGCATCTGCTGTGGCGTTGCAGCCAAGGCCAGGCTGTGCTCTGTGCTTGTGTCGGGGAGCCCTTGGCAGTGGCCACCCCACAGGTGGCTTTTTATTCCCTCCTGCTGCTGAGTGTCATGCTTGGGGCTGAGGGCCTGCACGCCTTCACTGCCTCATCCTCTTTGAGGAGTCATGTCCTCCTGAGGCCAGCAGGACAGGAGCCATGCTCCCTGGGGTGGTTCTGGAACGTGGATCCCGCACACAGGCTATGTGGTCCACCCACACCCTTGCTGCCTGCCACCCGGGCACCCAGGACTTGAGCCCAGACCCTGGCCACCCAGTTGTCTGTGGGAATATTAGGAGAAGATGTCACTAAAGCTGTCAGGTCCTGGAGTTCCACCCAGGATGGGGACATGGGGACAGGGGAAGAAATGTTGCCCCTCAGAGCCCCCTCAGAGACTGGGCCAGGGCCAAGTGGGGTGATTGGGACCCACCTGGAGGGGTCCTGATGTGGTGTGTGGATGAGTGGAAGCTGCAAGTGCAGATGGCCAGTCGGGCGCACGCTCATTGGGCCTGCATCTGTTGGCCACTGGGGCTCTTTGGGACAAGCAAATATAATGCCCCAGAAATAAACTTGGCCCAAGTTTGCGACAGTTCTGGGTATGAAAGAAGCCAGTGTTTTCCAAGTGCCTGCTGTGTGCAAGGCTCTGTGCTGGGGCGGGTGCGCATGTGCACTGAGGGCATGGACAGGAGGGGTGGGGAAGTCCTGTGACATTTCCTCTCGTGGTTTCCACAAACCCAGGCATCACCCCTGGTTGGAGGTAAAGTAGAGCCACCCAGCTTCACTGTATCTGAGCCTGGGGTTGGCCTCTGCTGCTTCTGGACTCAGTGACCCCCAGGCTGTCAGGGAACTTCTGAGTCTTGGTTTCCCTATGTAGTAAGATGGAGGTAATCATGTCTTATAAGGTTGTTTTGGAGGTTAAATGAGCTGGTGGCTCTGCGGGAAAGAGCTAGTGAACCTAGTGACAGGTATGGCACTATTACTCGTTTCCTTGTCTGTCCCCACCCCAGGGTCTTGGGCGGAGACCAGGAGGTCCTCTGGCCATTTCCTCCCAGCTCCCACCTTGTGCTGGCTTGCGGGTGCTGAGGTCACGTTTGCTGGGTGAAGGGGTGCAGGCCAGCTGTGAGCCAGGCCTGGCAGTGGGAGTTTTGGTCAGTGGCGATGCCTGCAGTATTGACTGCAGTTGGCTCAGACTGGCCCTGCACCTGAGAACTCCTGGGTTGTCTCACCAAGCAACCAGGGAAGGCTTCTCGGAGCAGCAGCATCTCCCCTTACTACTCCCCAACTCCAGCTTCCCCACACCCAGAGTTAGCATCTGGGGACAGCCACAGCACATCCAGGGCTCCCAAGGCAGCTGGCAGAGCCGATGAGGAGACCCTGACACCCATCCGATGGCTGCAGCTCTCCCTGACGTGTGCCGTCTGCAGCCCTGGTTCTAGCCACTCTGTTTCTCAGGCCTGCCTGCCTGGCCTGGGTGGATTTGGTGCCCAGGCGGACCCTGGGATACAATGAGGGCTGTTCTCAGAGCCAGGCAGAGCCTGTGGGGCGGTCCTGTCGGCTCCCATGTGCAACAGCTGGGATATTGTTTGGGGAGTGCTGGCATCAGGCTGGGGCTCTCCCCATCTGGCCCTGCCCTCTGGGATGAGCAAGCCCCCGAGGGCCTTCCCGGGTTCCTCTGATGCATGCACCCTGGATCTGCCCTGCTGAAGGAGGTAGACCTGTCCTTCTGTCCTGGGTGCCTAGCGTCCAGGAGTGTGAATTGGGCTGTATCAAGACATGCTGGGCAGTACTGTGAGGTGAGGGCAGAGGGGAGGCAGTGTCCCAGGAGAAGCCTTCCTGGAGGGGATGATGGTCCAGCGTGTCCTGAAGTAGGAGTAGGGAGCAGCAGGAGTGAGGTACCAGAGACTGGGAGAGTTAGGCAGTAGCATCCACTATGCCTTGGACACAGGTGACTGACAGTGTCCCCCTGGGCTGGCTTTGCACCCCCTCTGAGGTCGCAGTTGTGTGTCCCTTGAGAACTTGGGCAGGAGCACCTGATTGGCCCAGCTTGGGTCATGCCCTAGGCCCAGCAGTGCAGGAGGCCAAGAAAGTAAGCTTGGGGAAGCTGGCCTCTCCTCAAGGTTGGAACATGGCAAGGGTTCCTGGGGAGGCTGCTGGGGGGCCTGCGAGGATGTCCAGTGCTTGGGGTGGTGTGGGCTTTGCTCATCTGGGCTTATTTGGCTATGGGAAGCTGGCTGTGTAGAAGACGGTCATTGACCTGTGCCCGCATCATCCATGGAGTCTGCCCTGTGAGTCCTTCCCGCCCCTCCAGGCTCACAGCCTGCCTCCCTGCTGCAGCCCCCTGGCTGAGGCCCTTTGCCCCGTGCCCTTCCCAGACACAGTCCTGTGGAACGTCATCTTCTTGGGGAGGCCATCTCTGACCCTGTGTTCAAAGGCCTTCTCTCACATTTGGCACCCCCACTTTCTTCCCCATCAAAGCAAATTGTTTGGTGTCTTTCTGTCCCACTATAGTATAGGCCCCGTGTGGACAGAGGCCTTGTCTACTAGGCCTGTGCTATCTCTGTGGAGCCCGGCCAAAGCAGGGGCCAGACAAATCTTTTGTTAAAAGAACAATGTGGCCAGGCAAGGTGGCTCACACCTGTAATCCCAACACTTTGGGAAGCTGAAGCTCGAGGATCACTTGAGCCCAGGAGTTTGAGACCAGCCTAGGCAAGATAAAGAGACCCCATCTCTACACAAAATTAGCTGGGCTGGTGGTACGTGCCTGTAGTCCTAGCTGCTTGGGAGGCTGAGGTGGGAGGATCGCTTGAGCCTGAGAGGTGATTGCATTGAGAGCCACAATTGCAGTACTGGGTGATAGAGCAAGACCTTGTCGAAAAAAAAGACAATTTTATGAAACCAGGGCTGTCATCATCCAGCAGAGAGGATCTGGGTGCTCAGAGAGGCAAGGGGATTTGCCCAGTGTCCCACAGCCGGGCCCAGGTCTGAGTCTTAGCTGCTGCTTAGCGAGGAGGAAGGAGTGCGCATCCATGGGGACAGAAAGGGAGGCAGAGAGCCCCAGAGAGGCGGGTCCCTGGCCAGCTGTAGCAGTCGGTTGTGTACCAGCAGTGTCCAGAGCTCAGGCTGGTGGGGGGGATTGGGGGGGCGGGCACGGGCACAGCAGCTGACGCAGGCGGGGGAGCTTCTTGTGCCAGGCGCCCAGTGCCACGTGCCCAGCCTGTGAGGTGCTTCCCAGCCTGGCTCCAGCAGCCCCAGACTGGGCTGTGGCCTATCAGTGAGCTCATGCTGGGAGGGGTTGGGCCTCGAGGGCAGAGGCCCCAGCTGCTCACCTGGGTCAGGCTTCCCCTCCCTGCAAGGCCTTTCCCTCCACAGAGCCGCCGCCCTCCATGCCTGTGCTCCCACAGCCTCCCAGAGTGCCCAGCCCTGCCTGATGGGGCCTCTGCCAGCCTTCCCTGGGCCGCCCTCCTGAGAGGTGAGAGGCCTCCTCGGGGCGGTCCCCTCTGTCCACACCCCCACCTTCTTTGACTTGGCTAGAGGGGAATTTTCCTGTGACTCACTCTGCTGGCACTTCCTGTGGTCACCAGGGCAGGGGCTGGGGGACCCGGCGGGCTGCTCTGTGGTGTGTAGGGTCACTGGGGGATGGTGGCCCGCCCCCTGATGGGCTGTGATTCCCAAAGGCAGGCTGCAGACCATATTTGGGAAATGCTCATCTTGCTGGCAGCCTGGGATGGGGGCCCTGAGCCCGGGTGGGCTGCAGGACAGCCTCCGCTCCTCCCACTCCTCTGTGGGGCTCTGGCCCCTCGACCCGCCATAGCGCCTGTCCCATCCTGCCTCAGAGCCTGGGACACAGTCCACTGATTTCTTTTTGTGTATTTTTTCAGCCCAAAGCAAGAAACACTCATTCCTGAAAAACAGGAAGAGAAAGTGTCCCCATTGTCTCACACATCTCGATCCTGTCCTCATCCTCTCCTGTCTTTACGTTTCACAGGACCTTTTCTTGAGGTGTGTTTCTCACTTGAGTGCCGCCTTCATTTCTGTGATCGTGGTGTGGACAGTACTGCGGTGATCTGGGGCCTCTGCCCTTGTGCCCACTTTGGCTCCAATGTGACTCCACCTGGGCCTGCCCTCCCGAGCTGCCTCCGGCACCTCCCATGGGCCTTGCTCCTCCTGGCTCCCTACACTACAGCCTCTGGCCCTTTTAGGGGCCGGAGGCTCCAAGCTGCTCTGGAGAAACGGGCTCCCAGCCAATGACACCCACCCGGGGCAAATGAACAGTGGGGTTTTAACGTCTGCTCCTGGGACCTGGGGCACCCACTGCCTGCCCGGGCTGCTGCCTGGTGTGCCGTTGCCCTCTTCCCCCCCATGCCAGCCAGGGAGGCGGAGCTCAGAGTGGCGCTGTCCAGCCCCTGCTGGTGTAGGGGAGGAGGGTAGGCCCTTGGGACTTGGAAGAGGCCTCATCCTTCTCGTCTGCCCCAAAGCCCAGGCTCCTTCTTCCTGTTTCTGCCCAAGGGGGCGTGGCCCTTCCTTGTTTCACCCCTTGCAGATGGAGTTCAGAAAAATGGGACTTGGACCCAAGTGGGGATGGTCACACAGCTACCCAGGTCCCATTTCTGAGTCAGAGTCTATACCAGGCTGCACATCTCAGATCCCAGGAGACTCCGAGGGGCATCCTTGCAGGGCAGCCCAGAGCTGAGGCCAGGCTGGTGGGGTGGCTGGAACCCAGTGTGGGTCACCGCCCAGCTGGCCTGGCACTGTCCTCAGATCTGACTTCCCTGTGTGTTGAAGTCTGGGGCCCCTGTGGAACCCATGCAGCCCTCTGCTGCCCTAGGACGAGCCGCAGCCCTGGCCTTGCCTCACCCCATGCCTCCCTCACACCTACCTTTTACTGGAACCAACCACACTCTCCAGCTGGGGACCCCCTGTCCCTGGGCCCAGCCTGCACCTGGCACCTGGATGGGGCAGCAGGGGTGAGGATGCACGAGCGTGGCGGGAAACTGCGAGGCCTCCCTGCTCGGGCTCTTGTGTCTCAGCGAGGCTCTGAGCCTGCCCTTGCCATGGCCCTCCTGCTTCTGATCCCATAGCCTCCTCCAAGTCCTTCTCGGGCTGCTTGGCTCTTGTGCCACGTGGAGCATGTCCCCTGCCCTGGGAGGGTTTGCTGAGGGTGACGGTGCTGGACAGGGAGCGTGTGCGTCCTGTTTCCCTCCCAGCCTTACGGAAGATGTTTGAGGTTTCTAAATTGACTTTTTGATGGATTTTGGGTAGATGGACTTTGTTAAGGAAGTTCCCTCTCATTTTTGTTCAGTTTTTATTCTAAGAAGTTGTCCTTTTTGTTAGATTATTTTCTTGTGTCTCAAGAGAGAACCTTTGCAATTTCTTTTCACCTGCCGGCACTGTCGTTATTACCGCTGCTCTCCCTTTGAGTCCAGGTAGCAGAGTGGCCTTGGGTGGGGCTTTTAGGGGTGTCTTGAGGGTCATCCTTGGAGTTTTGGTGGTGGCAATGGTCAAGAGGATTTTGCGGTGCTATACAAGTGAAGTTGAAAGAAAGGTCAGGATCAGCTGGGCCTTTTTGCTGGGAAAGGTGGGGACGGTGGAGGCAAAGACACAGTGATCTCACCAAACTCCACTAAGTTCCTTTCCCACTGTCAAAGCTGGGTGCCTCCCCAGAGCGGGGCGGAGGCTGGGGAGCCCCCTGATGCCCCATGCACATCTTCTCACACCTGTGTCCCCTCTCCCTAGAACGTACTGGCCAAAGCCCTCTATGACAACGTGGCCGAGTCCCCGGATGAGCTCTCCTTCCGCAAGGGCGACATCATGACGGTGCTGGAGCAGGACACGCAGGGCCTGGACGGCTGGTGGCTCTGCTCGCTGCACGGGCGCCAGGGCATCGTGCCTGGGAACCGCCTCAAGATCTTAGTGGGCATGTACGATAAGAAGCCAGCAGGGCCTGGCCCTGGTCCTCCCGCTGCCCCTGCCCAGCCCCAGCCCGGCCTCCCACAAAGCCTCCATGCCCCAGCGCCTCCGACCTCCCAGTACACGCCCATGCTCCCCACCACCTACCAGCCCCAGCCTGACAGCGTCTACCTGGTGCCCACCCCGAGCAAGACTCAGCAAGGCCTCTACCAAGCCCCTGGCCCCAGCCCTCAGTTCCAGTCGCCCCCAGCCAAGCAGACATCTACCTTCTCGAAGCAGATGCCCCATCACCCGTTTCCCAGCCCGGCCACAGACCTGTACCAGGTGCCCCCAGGGCCTGGAGGCCCTGCCCAGGACATTTACCAGGTGCCACCTTCTGCTGGGATGGGGCATGACATCTACCAGGTTCCCCCATCCATGGACACACGCAGCTGGGAGGGCACAAAGCCCCCGGCAAAGGTAAGGCCATCCTGGCTCAGTCATGCAGCCTTCACAGGTGTAGCCCGGGTCCTGGTTTCTGGGCACAGGTCGAAGTGGGAGGTGAGTGTTTGGGGAGTGCTCATTTGTCTGGGGAAGGTGGATGTGAACAGGCCCAGAGGCGAGACGCCCTGCTGGCCTCTGCCATGCTGACCGATGCGGCTGTCTCACCACAGGGAGCAGCCTGTTGAGGCGTTCCAGGGGCAGGTGGGGCTTGGCATGTGGGGTCAGCAGTCGCTAGGTCCCTGTTGGGGAGAGCCCATCCACCTCGTGCCCGGCTGCCCTGTGCCCTCTGGGTTTACTTGTCAGCCTCTGGATGGGGTTCTGGCACATCTGGCTGCCCCTGCCTCTGTGGGCCAACCCCTCTCCATTTCTGGGGCATGCCAGGAGCCAGTGGGTGCTTATGGTAATCTGGATGTGACTCCTGGACCCGGGGAGGACGCTGCTCCTGGGATTGCTAGAGGAGGGCTGCTCTGAGAGCCTCCTGGGCTCTTGCTGTGAGATGCCGGGCCTGGGGGCAAGACCTCTGGCTTCCAGGCCCTAAGCCCGCTCCTCGAGTCCACAGGCCCCTGACTCCCAAGCTCATCTGCCTGTAGGAAAGAGGTGGCTGGAGAGGGTGGCAAGGTCCACTGGCTGTGGCAGGAGCAACCTTTTCTCACCTTTGATTAGCCCATTCCACTGTGCCAGAGCCCCCTCAAGAGCCAGGGTGTGGAGTTTCCAGGCCTGGAAGCGGAGGAGACATCCTAGGTCTCTTGTCTTCTCTTGCCTGCTGCTTCTTATGGCTCACCAGGAGGACCTGAGAAACCCAGCCCACGCTGCCGTCTCAGCACTCCTGGGGGTCATAGCAGCCCCGGCTCTGTGGGGTCAGCTTTCCAGGACCCAGCCCAAGCTTTGTGTTTTTGCCATGTCCCGTCTGGAGCCACCTGTGTCTGGAGAGACAGTGGCCAAGTGGACACTCAGCCCAGGGCTGAGGTAGAGACTTCCTTATTGGTGCCAGCTGGGCATCGAGTCAGCAGGGAGTCACCCCCACCCCCGCGCATGGGTGGCCTGCACCCAGGAGACCTGGCGGGAGGTCATTGGCAGGTGGGACTCCATGGACATGGGCCACCAAGCCTGGCCACTAGCGGAGTGTGGGTCACTGGCTCCCGCTTCCTGTTCTACTTGCTCCTTCAGCCATCTCTCCAGAGACGAGCCTGGCTGGTGCAGGGCTGCTTGGGTGAGGCTGCTCCCAAACTGACTTTAGCAAGAGGAGCAGGGTCCTGTTATCCCCTGGGGAGGTGGCAGGGGGCAGTGCCCTGCGGGGGAGCCTCAGGCCATGGCCCACGCACACTCAGACCCCACATAGATGCACACCTGCACCCCACCTGTGTAGACACCGTGCGCACGCCTCACGTTTACGAGCACATGCACATAGCTGCATTCCAGCTCCCACAAATGGACACATGTATATGCCCACACACGCGCCCATCACATGCATGAACACATGCACACCCCACCCCACATGTACAAACACATGTGTACGCCCACATACGCAAAGCGTGTCCACCCATCAGTAGCCTACAAACATGTACAAATGCATGTGCATATGTACACGTAGACACAGTCCACACTCCACACGCCTGAGGCCAGTCACAACCCCTCCTTCCCCCTCCACCTTTGCAGTGAAGGCCGGGGCTGGCAGCGGGAGCCCTGCGGGCCGAGCAGCAGCAGCAAGACCCCCGGACCTGGCCTGGCCTCCAGCCTGTTTTGGCAGCTGTTCTGTTTCCCTCTCCTGCAGGGGGCCTGCTCTCATGCGCGTCAGGGGCTTAACCAGCTGGGTCCTTCTCTGCCCAGGCCCACTGCTAGAGCTGCCCAGTCCTATGCCCCAAGACCTGGACCTGGCTGGTGGCCCAGGAAAAAGAGCCCTTCGTCCTGGGCCTGGTTGCTCTCCCCCAGGAAACCTCCTTGAGTCTTGATTGTGTCTGCTTATATTTTATGATCACAAAAGCAATGCTTATTTGCTGTAGAAAATGCATAATGTATGAAGAAGTCTGGAGACGAAATTTTCTAATCAAGAGGTAATCACTGGGAAATTCTGGCATATTTTGTCTAGCAGCTTCCCTGTGTTTCACAGATTTGTACACATGGTTTTGCATTTCAAAGTTGTAAATCCAACATTAAAAACCAAAAGCATTTTGTTGTCCAGGTGTGGTGGCTCACACCTGTAATCCCAGCACTTTAGGAGTCTGAGATGGGCGGATCACGAGGTCAGGAATTCAAAACCAGCCTGGCCAGCATGGTGAAACCCCATCTGTATTACTAATAATACAAAATGGGCGACACCCATTTTGCAGAAGAAGACCAGCCACTGAGCTGTAGGGCGGGGGCCCACCTTGTCCCCTTCCCCTGACGCCTGCCTCTTGTGCCCTGACGAGGAGGCAGGGGATGTGTTCCTGAGTTCACTGGTCTCCCCTGCTTGATGCCTCATCCGGCGGGAGGAGAGAGGCAGCAGGACACAGCCCTGGCCCTGGCGGGGCCGCACGCTGCCTGGCTCTGTGCGTGTACCTGGCAGTTGGCCTGTGCTGTGTTTTCTCCACATTGTATGAGGTGTGTGAGTGAGTGTCAGAGACCGTGTGGGTCTTTTGTGTCAGGGTCTGTGTCTCTGTCCCCTCCTCCTGAGCTCTGGCTGTGTTCCTACAACCCCTGGGGGCTCCAGGGCCTGCTAGTGGGGTCTCAGGTGTGCTGCAGGGTGGCCTATGATTAGCAGCTGGGCTCAGTCATTCCCCTATCCCCCTGGTGGCTGACTTGCTCTGTTTTTCTAACAGAAACATTTGGTCGCTGTGGCTGCCTACTGCCACCTGACTCAGCTGCAGGAGTGACAGGCAGCCGTTTGCCTGGGGAAGCCTGGGTCCAGCTGCGCCCCTGAGCCTTATCGCCTGAGGGTGGGATGGAGGGTGCTCACTCCTCCTGCTGGTGCTGGGTCCTGGCTGAGCCTTGGGGCTGGGTCCCCACCTGCCTTCAGGAGGCTGGGAGGCCTAGAGAAGCCTGGGGCCCTGCCTCGAGGCCCAGCCAACCTGCCACGTCCCTCCGCCTCGTCTGCCCCGCTGTTGGCAGGTCCCTGCATCTAAAAATAGCTCTGGAGGAGACTCAAGTCTAGGGCGCGTGGAGGGAGATGAGTCTGGAGAGGCGGCCGCCAAATCCACTCCCAGACGCGCTGGAGCGGGGCGGGGACACCCCAAGGAGGCCCCCAGCCTGCCGGGCTCTGCTGCCAGGCGCAGTGGAGGCCCGGTGTTACTGCCCAGCTCTGCCGCGCCATGAGAGGCTCTGCCAGGTCTGGGGGTGTTGGGCACCTCTGCCACCCCCATGCCCAGTGTGCCGTTATAGTACCCTCAGCCAGCAGGGCTGGCCACTTGCCTGCATTGGGAGGGCCTCGTGGGATTCAGGGACACAGGGCCCAAGGGAAGGACTGCTTTGGCGCTGCTGTTTCCAGGGATGTGTGGGGAGGCCCCGAGTCAACCCTGTCCCAGACATCCCCTTTGATGAGGGAACAAAAGGCCTTTCTTCGGAGAGAGCTGAACAGGGAGCCTGGTGCTAGAGTTGCGTGGGCGAGGTGTGCCCGGGGGCTAGAGATTCTCACCAGGGAGGCCTCGTCCTCCCCAAGGCAAGGAGGCCTTCGGGAAAGAAGGCTGCTTGGCATCGCCCCCACCCCCTTCAGGCTGGTGCTGGTGAGGGGCAGCGTGTTCCTGGGCTTGCCCCTGTGCTGCCTGCCTCTGCACTGTTCAGGCCTTGGCCTCTCTGGGCTTTGGGCCAGGGTAAGAGCATCTGGGGAGGGGAGGGCTGGCCCTGGACCTGCCTTCCCTTCTGAGCCTCATCATTTCAGGTCACCAGGGGTCTTACTTGCTGCAAGCAGCTCCCGGGACAGGTGCGGCAGGGAGGGGGCCTTGCTTCCAGCTGCTGTGCCGCCCCCAGCACATACGCGACCTGCTCCTCTGGCCCTGTCCTCCAGAGTCTCCACACGCTGTACTATGGGGGAAGGGGGCTGGAGGGGCTGTGGCTTTGTCTGGTCCTGGGCTGGGCACAGTGCCCTGCTGGGCCAGCCTTTCGGGCGAGGCTACAGCTGGGTGGTGTGGACAGCAGGCTCTGAGGCCTCCGCTGTGGCCTTTTATCTTGCGGGGCCGGGCGCCCCAGTTACGGGGGTCCTGGCCTGTGGGTAGTGCCCTCCAGAGTCAGGGTCCCAGCCTCTTGCCCTGCCGGTGGCATCCCCTCCCCGCCACATCATCAGCTCACACCCATGCTCCACTATGGAGCCTGCCGGGTCAACTGGCTATAGAGACGTTGGTGTCCTGGCCCAGGACCAGGCAGCTCTGAGTCAAACCCGGGGGTCTTGCTGTACCCAGCACTGCGTTCCACTGGAGGAAGGTCAGCGGATGCAGAGGGGGTGAGAACTGGTGCCTTGGAGAGCCCCGTCCCTACCACCTGCTATGCCCTGCCCACCTCCCAAAAGGACAAGGCTCCCAGGTGTGAGTGGAGCCTCCCTGAGGACCCAAGGGATCCTGAGGGCAGGTTCAAGGGCAGCTGTGAAGTTGGCTCTCTGACCCCAGGTGGTGGTGCCCACCCGCGTGGGGCAGGGCTATGTATATGAGGCCACACAACCGGAGCAAGACGAGTACGACATCCCGCGACACCTGCTGGCCCCAGGGCCCCAGGACATCTACGATGTGCCTCCGGTTCGGGGACTGCTGCCCAGCCAGTTTGGCCAGGAGGTAGGTGTGGGGTGTGGGGCTGGTGGAGGGTGGGGTGGCGAGTCTGTGCCTCTGCTCGGCCCTGGGCAGGGAACTGCATCTTCTCAGCCCTAGCCAGGCCTGGAGGCTGTGCTGTGGGGTTTCCCCCTTTTCCATTCCCCCAAGTAGCCCTAGCGCCGTTAACCCTGCACTCTTTCTGCCCCCAGGTATATGACACACCCCCCATGGCTGTCAAGGGTCCCAATGGCCGAGCTCCGTTGCTGGAGGTGTATGACGTGCCCCCTAGCGTGGAGAAGGGCCTGCCGCTGTCCAGCCACCACGCGGTGAGCCAATGCCAGGGCCAGGCTGAGGTCGTGTGGTGTCGGGGTGTGTACACAGGTGGCAACCAATGTCTGCAGGGCTGGGGGCCGTGGCCAGGAAGAGACTGGTTTCAGGCCCTGTTCTGCCCCTCATTGGATCATTGACAGATGAGGGAACCGAGCTCTCTTCTGAGCCTCAGATTTTTCATCTGCAGAACTGCCCATTGCAAGCCCTTCTCCTTGAGTCCCTGAGAGGGTATCTGCAAAGTGACTACGGGGTGTGTCATCTCATCTGGGATGCTTTAAAGAGTGAAGGGGGGACTAGTAATTATGTGGGAGCATCAAGGACAAACCAGGACTGTCCTGGGCAAACCATAATTTGGTCCCCCTGATAATTCACACAGCTCAGCCACACACCTGCTGCCGAGTAGAAAATTTACACATGGTGGTGGCGGTGGGTGGTAACAGTGATGGTGGTGATGAGATCATGATACAGTGGTGGTGGCAGTGCAGTATGACAGCTGACCTTTCAGTGAGTGTCTGAAGTGACACAGTTGTGTGCATTAACACACATGGAATTCTTTGGGAGGAAGCCCTCCCACCTTTAGGCGAGCAGACAGGCACAGGGGCTCATCCCAGAGCTGTCATGGATAGGAATCCTGAAGGATGTGTGCACCAGGGCTGCCTGTGTGTGGGGGGCGGGGGGAGGCTGGGTGCTGCCCTCAGCCCTTGGGGTGGCAGATGGACAGACGGACAGCCTTGATCACCGATTGTCCCCCAGGTCTACGACGTTCCTCCGTCAGTGAGCAAGGACATGCCCGACGGCCCACTGCTGCGTGAGGAGACCTACGACGTGCCCCCCGCCTTCACCAAGGCCAAGCCCTTCGACCCAACCCGCACCCCGCTGGTCCTGGCTGTGCCCCCTCCAGACTCCTCGCCGGCTGAGGACGTGTATGATGTGCCGCCCCCAGCTCCTGACCTCTACGACGTGCCCCCTGGCTTGCGGCGGCCTGGCCCAGGCACCCTGTACGACGTGCCCCGTGAACGGGTCCTTCCTCCTGAGGTGGCCGACGGTGGTGCGGCTGATGATGGTGTGTATGCGGTGCCTCCCCCAGCTGAGCGTGAGGCCCCAGCGGATGGCAAGCGCCTGTCGGCCTCCAGCACCGGTAGCACACGCAGCAGCCAGTCTGCGTCCTCCTTGGAGGTGGCGGGGCCGGGCCGAGAACCCCTGGAGCTGGAAGTCGCTGTGGAGGCCCTGGCTCGGCTGCAGCAGGGTGTGAGCGCCACCGTTGCCCACCTCCTGGACCTGGCAGGCAGCGCCGGTGGGAACAGAAGCTGGCGCAGTACCCCTGAGCCACAGGAGCCACTGGTGCAGGAGCTGCGGGCTGCCGTGGCCGCCGTCCAGAGTGCCGTCCACGAGCTGTTGGAGTTTGCCCGCAGCGCTGTTGGCAACGCTGCCCACACATCGGACCGTGCCCTGCATGCCAAGCTTAGCCGGCAACTGCAGAAGATGGAGGACGTGCACCAGACGCTGGTGGCACATGGTCAGGCTCTTGATGCTGGCCGGGGAGGCCCGGGAGCCACCCCTGAAGACCTGGACCGGCTGGTGGCTTGCTCACGGGCCGTGCCCGAGGACACCAAGCAGCTGGCCTCCTTCCTGCATGGCAACGCCTCGTTGCTCTTCAGACGGACCAAGGCCCCTGCCCCCGGGCCTGAGGGGGGTGGCACGCTGCATCCCAACCCCACTGACAAGGCCAGCAGCATCCAGTCACGGCCCCTGCCCTCCCCACCTAAGTTCACCTCCCAGGACTCGCCGGATGGGCAATACGAGAACAGCGAGGGTGGCTGGATGGAGGACTATGACTACGTCCACCTGCAGGTGGGTGCCGCCTGCCCAGCCCCGGCTCCACCTCTGCCCCACTTCTCCTCCCCAGCTCGGGGCTCCTGTGCTCAGAGGGAGATGTGTTCCCAGCTGGAGCCTGGTCCTTGGCGAGACCCTGCACCCTCCGACCTTCCTCACCCCACATCACCACTGTGGGCCAGCATGGTTGTGTCATTGAGTCCTGCATTCAGCCCCTTGGGCTGGTGTCTCCGGTGACCAGCAGCGGTGGCTCTGTTCTTTGTGGGGAGACAGACCTGCAGAAATGTGCATACACAGAAAGATGCTCTGAGTGTGGGAGCTCAGCGGGAGGCGATGAGGGGTGGCTGGGGCTGCTCCTCCCAGACCAGGCCCTGGAACAGAGACGCATCCAGAGGCAGGGAGCAGGTGGCCAAGGCTTTAGGCCAAGGGGGAGGGGTGGGGTTTGGTTTCTGGTGTGAGATCCTGGGCAGGCAGGGTGGAGCGTGCGGTCCAGCCTTTCTCGGGTGCCCCGCCTTGTGCCCAGCCTCTTCCTGGCCTGGCAGATGGTGAAAGGGGCGGCCAGCACTGCTTCCTGGGAAGCCACCTTCTCTGTGTGTGTCATGGCATGTCCCAGTCTAGGGGTGTGTGTGGGTCTGTGTGTCCCCACATATGGCACCCTGGGGAGGGGTGTGTGTGTGTCTGTGTATGCCCCCACATGTGCCAGCCTGGGTGTGTGTCTGCGTGTGCTAGTGTGTGTGTATATATGCACGCACAGTACCACCTGGTGGCCACTCAGTTCTCTGCGCCTCACGGGGCTGGCCTCCGCTTCTGGCACAGATGAGAACTGGCCTCAGCGCAGCCCCTGTGTCTTCCCTCCAGGGGAAGGAAGAGTTTGAGAAGACCCAGAAGGAGCTGCTGGAAAAGGGCAGCATCACGCGGCAGGGCAAGAGCCAGCTGGAGCTGCAGCAGGTGAGGCCCTGGCCCTGACCATCTTCATCTTTTCATTTGGTTTAAAGTTTTCAAGAGTAACTGTTGGAGACATTTAAAGAGTGAGAGAGTGAGGTGAGAGCAGAAAACAGACCCCTCACAGCTGGCACAGGCTTGGCGTGGGGCTGGCTCTGCCCTGCTCCCTCCTTCACGCTGCTCCTTGCGTGTCCAGGAGAGTGTCCTGTGGGCAGTTGACTCTTCTGTCCCAGTATCTGCCACGGCATGAAGCATTCTTCATGGATTCTTTCAAAGACCACATAGCATTTATTTAACGTTTATGTTGTATGTGTACTTCCTTAGTGTTATTTTCTCTTTTGATAAAACAGTCGCACAGACTAGAGTACAGAGGTGCGATCTCGACTCACTGTAGCCTCAGCCTTGTGAGTGTCTGGGCTCAAGTGATTCTTCTGCCCCTGCCTCCCAGGTAGTTAGGTTTATAGGTGCCTGCCACCACACCTGGCTGATCTTTGTATTTTTGGTAGAGATGAGGTTTCACCATGTTGTCCAGGCTGATCTGAAACTCTTGGGCTCAAATGATCCACCTGCCTTGGCCTCCCAAAGTGCTGACGTTAAAGTATGCACCGCTGCCTCTGGTCCCTTATAAATATACTGCTATGTCTATATGCAGACATATCAATAGAATTTTTTTTTTTCATATTTTGAAACATTTCCTAAGGGCAGAAAAGGGATATTTAAAAAAATACTAAGGGAGCTTTATTCTGATTATGAAGATAATTTTAAAAGTGAAAATACAGGACAGCACAAAGCGAACATAAAAATATCATCCGTCAAAGCTCCCTTGCCCACCATCTGGGCCTGGAGGAGGTGGCAGAGGGAAGGGCTTGAGACTCAATAAAGCATGGAAGGTGGTCGGAAAGTGCCTGGCATGTAGAGAACACTCAGAAAAGGTTATCTCAGAAATGGGGCAGGGTAGGGTTGAGAAATTACCTAATGGATACAGTGTACGGTGGGTGGTGACCACACTAAATGCCCAGACTTTCCCACCACTCAGTGTACCCACATAATAAAACCGTACCTGTACCCCCTGTTAAATCTATTAAAGTAAAACAGGAAATAATAAATGTCACACCTGTAATCCTAACACTTTGGGAGGCTGAGGCAGGAAGATCACTTGAGGCCAAGGGTTTGAGACCAGCCAGGCCATATAGCGAGACCCAAGTCTCTATATATTGAAAATTGTGGCCAGACGCGGTAGCTCACTCCTGTAATCCCAACATTTTGGGAGGTCAAGGTGGGCAGATCAGTTGAAGCCAGGAGTTTGAGACCAGCCTGGCCAGTATGGTAAAAGTCCGTCTCCACTAAAAATAAAAAAATTAGCCAGGCATGGTGTCACATACCTATAATCCCAGCTACTTGGGAGGCTGAGGTGGGAGAATCACTTGAACCGAGGAGTCGGAGGTTGCAGTGAACCAAGATCGTGCCATTGCACAGCCTGGGCAACAGACCTAGAAACCATCACAAAAAAAAAAAAAAAAAAAAAAGATTAGCCTGAGTGACAGCAAGACTCCATCTTTATAAAAATAGTTTTGGGAAAAAAAAAGAAAAGACCCACCAGAGCTTGTCGCCTGTGCTCTGTCGGGGCTCAAGTGGTTTGCCTGCCTTGGCCTCCTGAGGTGCTGGGATCACAGACATGAGCCATGTCGCCCTGCCTCGCCAGAGCTTTTCAAAGAAAAAAGCTGAGTATATTCTCTCACTGCCTAAGAGAACCAAGAGATGAAGGATTTCACCAAGTAACTGCCTCGGGGATAGTGCGAGGTTCTGAGTTAGGAAGGGGAGGTTTCCTGTGGCTTGGCTCATTCTGGCTTGGAGCTTTGTGCCTAGGGTGGGACACAGCTTGCCCGTCCTGAGTCTAGGTACAGCTGGGCACTTCGGGGCCAGAGCAGCTCCACTGATGGTCTAACCCTAACCCCTTCAGTGGGCTCCTAGACACAGGCAGCTGTGAGTTACAGTGTTCAGTTCCATGTGTAGCTCTGGAAGATGATTTAGCAGAGGTGGTATTCAGGTGACATCTTCCTTTTTTCTGTTTGGTATATTTGAATCTTTGTAATGTGTATGTTACTTTTGAACTAACGAGACATTTTGTTTAACTTTCCATTTCGAAATATTTATAGATTCACAGGAAGTTGCAAAGATAGAGTCAAGGGGTCCCCAGTGCCCTTGAGTCAGGTTCCCCAGTGCCACGTCTGAAGTCACATGGGACGGGACCCCAGCCAGGATGGTGACACCCACACCCCCAGCCCCAGGCAGCCACTGTTCTGTTGTCCATCTTGGCATTTCAAAATGTTCAGTGCTTGGACTCTGACCTTTTGAGATTGGTAGAAAGGTAACGGAATGGCCTCCAGAAGGCTTGTCATGGCTCCTGGTCCCTTCCCCAGGATAGCAGACCGCCCATCCCCGCAGTCCCATGCACCCCGAGTAGCAGCCCTTCTTAGAGAAGTCCAGATCTCGGCCTGTGGTTCCGACTCGCCTGCGAGCCTAACCCTGCTCCTGCTTCCCTCCCGCCCCAGCTGAAGCAGTTCGAACGCCTGGAACAGGAGGTGTCACGGCCCATAGACCATGACCTGGCCAACTGGACGCCAGCCCAGCCCCTGGCCCCCGGGCGGACGGGCAGCCTGGGGCCCTCGGACCGGCAGCTGCTGCTCTTCTATCTGGAACAGTGTGAAGCCAACCTGACCACGCTAACCAATGCTGTGGACGCCTTCTTCACTGCTGTGGCCACCAACCAGCCACCCAAGATCTTTGTGGCGCATAGCAAGTTCGTCATCCTTAGTGCGCACAAGCTGGTGTTCATCGGAGACACGCTGTCTCGGCAGGCCAAGGCGGCCGACGTGCGCAGCCAGGTGACCCACTACAGCAACCTGCTGTGTGACCTCCTGCGCGGCATCGTGGCCACCACCAAGGCCGCCGCCCTGCAGTACCCATCACCCTCTGCTGCCCAGGACATGGTGGAGAGGGTCAAGGAGCTGGGCCACAGCACCCAGCAGTTCCGCCGCGTCCTGGGCCAGCTGGCAGCCGCCTGAGGGCAGTGACGCCCGGAGGGGGGCAGGGGAAGGGTGTGATGGCCCCAGCTCCCCGGCCCCCATTTCAAGAGTAGCTGTGCCGCAGGCTTGGGGACAGGACCCCAGCTCTGCCTTGGGCTGGCGCCCTGGATGCCCAGGATCTGTATATATTTATGGTTGGGCAGGGCGTGGGGCCATGCCCCCTCAGAAGAGCCGAAGCCCAGGGGCCGGCCAGTGGCCTTCCCCGTCGTGCACTACAGGACCTCATGCCGTCCAAGGGCTGAGCCTGGCTCCCGCCCTGTGGCCTGACGGGGCTAGTTCAGTTTTGTGTGTTCCTCTCCCTCACCAGGAGAAGACCCTGAAGAACTATTTTTCATTATTGATTTTCCAATCATTTGACTAATAGTCTCCATTTAAATAAAGTTTTTAAAATGAAGAGCAGCTGCCTAAGGGGGCCAGATGAGAGCAGCCTGGGGCAGGGGACGGTTCAGGGAAGGCACCTGGGGGCAAGGGCCACGCCTGGAAATTCCTGGGAGGGTGGAGGAGAGGTGGGTCCCTCCAGAAGAAAACTAAGGGGCACCGAGGTTTGTGGCTGGCCACAAGGCCCTGGGAGCCAGGGCAGAGCCTGTGCCTTAGAGAGGAGTTGGGGGCAGTTTCGGAGCTGTAGGGTCTAGGCCCCCAAAGGCACAGCTTGGGCGTGGCCCCCTCGAGTCCTGGGAAGTGCCAGCATCTGGAGCGAGGGCGGGTGGGGCAGGACCAGCTGCAGGAGGGGAGTCACGGGTTCTCATGAGCCGAGGGCACCTCCGGGGGCTGCATCCAGAGCTCTGCTTAAAATAATCTCATCCCAGCCTGTGGAACTCCTGAAGTGCACTGCTGGAATTATACGTGGACTGGCCTCCAAGTTGGGAGAGCGGGGCCCAGAGAAGGCCCTTGCCCTGGGCAAGTGTTTCCCCCTCGCCATGGCTCGCTCCCCCACCAGCAG
This sequence comes from Cacajao melanocephalus, assembly GCA_963573385.1. Taxonomy (NCBI): domain Eukaryota; kingdom Metazoa; phylum Chordata; class Mammalia; order Primates; family Pitheciidae; genus Cacajao; species Cacajao melanocephalus. Next base: position 53,049 of record CAUYLG010011070.1, on the reverse strand, counting down.
CCCACAGCCCACACGGAGGCTTCAGGGTGCCTGGAAGCCCTGGTGCTGTTCCCAGCCCTGACCACTCCGCATATGAAGGTGGGCCTTGGTTTCCCCATCTGTATGAAGAAGGGGGTAGGGCTGGGTGATCCACAAACCCTCCTGATCCACCTCCACAGAGGGGGCCTCCTGACAGCCTCCATCCCACAGCACACTCAGCCCACCCGCCTGGCTGAGGACACAGAAGTAAAGGTGTGTGCAGTTGCTCTCAGTGGCTTTATTTGTGTTTTACACAGGTGTGGGGTAGGAAGGGTCTCAGCCTCCACACCTTCTCGGGAATGAGCATGACTCGGGCATCCAGGCCCAGTGAGGACGGGAGGTGCTGGCGCTGCTCCACAACACGATGCCCTCCAGGCTCCAGGCTCGGTCTGGCAGGCAAGGGCTGCTGGAGTCACCCTGTGGGAAGGAGAGGGGTTGTCTCCAGGACTGAACTGGGTGCCGGGGCCTAGGGGACCCAGACCTGGTGGAGTCCAGGGAGGCATGCAGAGCAATGGCAAGCGTGGGTGCACGTGGCAGCCCCGGCTCTGCCATTCCCCCTGGAGGGAGCCAGGGTAAGTGGCTTTCATCCGTGCTGGGGCGCTGTCTGTCCCATGAGCTGACCCTTCCAGCTCAGTGGGCTGGGGAGAGGAGGAAGTCCCTAGGGCAGCCTCACCTGCCTGGTTCAGGAAGCTGTGAGCCTGAGGCCTGGCCCTTGTTAGTCACAGGAAGGAGGGCAGAAAGGAATAGGGAGACCAGGCTTCCATCAGAGGGCTGGAGAGTCCTGGGTATACATTGAGTAAGGAACAGGGCTGGGCTGGACAGGTGGAGTCTATGGAGATTGATGGGGAATGGCCTGTGGCACGTGGTGATATTTAATGATTATCTTTCCACGTTTTTCTATAATGAGCAAAACTTACTTTATCATCGAAGACACCTGTCAGGATGCTTTCAGGAGCTTTAGTACTTGGGAAAGAGAAGAAAAGCGGGAGCCCGAGTGGGGAAGGCAGGTGCCCATAGGCCCTGGCAGCCAAGGGTGCAGGCGAGGCCCAGGCCAGCTGGGTGGGGTCCCCTGCACCTACTCACCTCCTTACCCAGAGGCCAGTGTGTCCCATCATGGCCTTACGAGCCACCTCTGCTTGCCTGCCTGTGTGGCCTTGCTTCAGCCATCCTCAGCACCTGGACGGCCTCTGGGTGAGAGCCAAGGTTAGACTCCCCAGCCACCGCCCAGTGGCTTTTCCTTGAGAGAGAGGGTAACAGACAGTGCTTGGGCTTGTGGGGGTGCCCAGGAAGTGAGCCAGTCAGGGTGAGCCCTGCTTGGCCACTGAATCCCATGCAGTAGCTGGCTGAGGACACAGAAAGGCATCCCTTTCTCACTCAGGGTCCCAGTTTCCTTTGCACAGTGAGGGCATGGGACCCCCCAGGTTTCCCCAAGCTGCGGTCCTGGTGGCCTGAGGATGTGCGGAGCTGTAGGTGGGTGCGCAGCCCGGGTGGGCGTCTCCTGCAGAGGCGCTGGCTCTGCCTGTGGCTGGCGGATGGGGGTGCTGCTTCCCCAGCCTGCAGTTTGTTTCTGACCATTTTCTTGCTAGTTGCAGTGTGTAGTTGGGGTTGGGAAGGGGTAAGCGTCATTCCCTGACACCCGGGGGGCCCCAGCTGCTCAAGCTTAAGCCTCACCTGACTCCACAGTGGGCAGCGGTGACCACCCAGTCCTTGCTGATGAGGGAACCCCTGCAGAAATGGAAGCCAGTTTTGTCCTGGGAGGATAGAAGGGCTGGCAACTCCCACAAGGGTAGGAGCGACTTGAGGGGCCAGGGCCGTGTAATCCTAGCACGTTGGGAGGCTGAGGCAGGAGGATCACTTGAGGCCAAGAGTTCAAGACCAGCCAGGCCACATAGTGAGACCCAAGTTTCTATTTATATATTAATAAAAATTGTTTTAAACCTCCCCCCGCCTCCAGTCTGGCCACCACCCAGGCATGGGCAGGCTCCCCTTCTGATCTGCAGGAACTCCTGCCAGGCCTGGGAGCTGGGCATGGCATCCTCCCCGTTGACATCCTGGATAGGCTGTTGAGCACAGGGTAAATGTTGGGGACCCCGCAGCTGGGGTTGCTGGAGTTGAGGCAGGTCAGCTGGCAGTTGATGGTGTCCTGAGGTGCCGAGGTGAAGAGCCCCCACCCCATGCCGGCATCCAGAGTGCTGGCTATTGCAGTGCCCTCAGCCACCTCCTGCCCTCCCTCAACCCCTGACCCTGACCCACTGTGCACCTAAGAGAGTGTCTGTCCCCCTCTGAGCCCAGGGTCCTGGGACATGTGGCTGGATTCCCTGGGGCCCTGTGCTCCCATGGGCTCTGAGCCAATGGCTGGGGTGGATTGGGGTGTGGGGCCTGGGGACACAAACCCGGGAGGCTGCCCAAGTCTAGAGGGTTCAGGAGTTGGAGTGGGTGTGGGCAAAAGGCATGGATTTGGGAGACCCTCGGGAGGCAGAATTCAGGGTGTGGAGGGCCTGAGGGTGCGGGGGTTGAGGGAGGGAAGAAACAGATGCTCCAAGCACAGCCCAGGGGGCGGGGGCAGCGGCCAGAGGGGACAAGGGGACCAGCAGGGTGTGAGGAGGAAGGGGAGGAGGATCTGGCCACAGAGGATGTGGTCCCCCCAACATGACATGGCATGGTTTGGCTTTTTGCTTCTGGACACTTGGGGCTGGAGATGGGCGGGTTTGACCTGTGGCTCCCGGCCTGCCTGAGCCTCTCACTTAGAGTCAGTGCCAGAGAGACGGAAGCCCAGTGATCCAGAGAAAGGCCACGGGTGCCAGGGGTGCCCCTCCTGTCCCTGAGCCCGCCAATCACGGCCCACCTCGCCACTGCCCCCTCATCACCCGTCCTCAGGCTGATAGTGCTCCTGGTGCCAGCATATGTCTGGCAGCCCTTCCCTGGAGCTGCAGGTGGGTGGGGCTGGAGTGAGCATGTCCTCCGGCTTCCCACCCCCTCCTGCAGGGCCCTGAGCAAGGGAGCAAGGGTGGGTGGTGAGAACCCTGCTGCCTCGGGGCAGGTACTGAGGATGGGGCCAAGGTCCACCCAGGCCCCACCAGCCAGATCCCCTGTCCATCTCTGCACCCTGTCATCTGCCTGGGTGTTCCTGGCCACTCTCGGGGAAGCAGGAGCCCAAGTGGTAGGGAAGGGTCCTCTCAGAGGCCCCCCATACCTGGCTGGCCTGGCCCAATCCAGCCCAGAGGGAGCCCAAGTTCAGGAGTGGAGTGAGGCCTTGGAGGCCCCCAAACAGGAGGTGGACAGCACTGATGTGTGCACCACGGGTTTATTGAGGCTCTGTGGGGAGCAGGGTCTGAGGGAGCTGCGGGCTCAGTTGGCGGCCAGGATCTCCTGCACCCAGGGCATGAGCTTTGTGACATGGGCGTACACGCCAGGGCGAGTGGTGGAGCAGGTCCTGCTGCCCCAGGACACGATGCCCACCAGGGTCCAGGCGCCATCCTTCTGGCAGACCAGGGGGCCACCAGAGTCGCCCTGTGGGAGAGGGAGAAGGGGGCTCGGATCTGGTAGCCCAGGCAGACTGGTCCCAAGGGCCACTGGACATTGTTCCCAGAGCCGAGTCCAGGACTCCACACACAGCAGAGGCTCAGCACATGCTGTCGCATGGGTTAGGAAAGACTCCAGCAGCTGCTTGCGGGGTTTGTGCCCCTGGAAGTCTGAGCGAACCCTGGGATGGGACCCTTCAGTGGAAGGTCAGTAAAGCTGGATTGACCAATAGGAAGAACATGGTTGGGCTGGCCAACGGTCTGTGTGAGGGGGAGAGCTGCTGAGCCTGCTATCCTGCCAGGTCCACTGTCCAGGTTGTGCACTACACAACTCCAAGAGCCATATGCTCTGATATTGACCATGCAGTTTTGCAACAAGGTGACTGTGTGACACCAGGAAGGAGTGGGGTTAGTAGATGAGAGTAGAGAGGGGTGTAAAGCCCAGGCCTCCCCTGCACACCCCTGGCCTGGCAGAGTCTGGGTAGGGCCCGTCTCACCTTGCAGGAGGAGACGCCGCTGGCCCCAGCACAGACCATCACATCGGTGATCTTGCTGCTCCAGAACTTCTTGCACTCGGCGTTGGACAGGAGGGGCAGGGCTGCCTGCTACAGCTTGTTGGGAGTCTTGTTGGCTGCAGGACAGGAGAAGGGTCAGGGCCCCTCGGCCCACCCAGGCCAGCAAGGAGGGAGAGACCCGGGGCCGACACGCCTGCCCTCCCCTGCACCATCGCCACGACCGTGGCATGGCCCCTGGAGCCTGAGAAGCACCTGTGGGACGAGGAGGCGCTGGCTCTGCCCAGGTGGGAGCCCCGAGCTCTGACTTCAGGCAGGTCAGCCAGAGCAGGGCTCACACGGCCATGGCCGCTCAGAAGCCCCCCGCAGAGGCTCCTCATGATCCGGCCTGGATTTCATTTGCATTTGGGGGATTTTAAATTCATAGGATTTTCAGTAAAGAAGGGACAGTTAGGAGCATGTTGGTATTCAGAGCCAAACAAGAAGAGCCAAACGGTCAGGGCAGGGACTCCACAGCAACGCAGCCCCAGCCCCAGAGGGGGCCCCCGACCCCAAGGCAGCCCCGCAGAGCTCACCGTTGTACTTAGTCTTGCCCCAGCCGGTGGTGGCACACAGGGTTCCTGCGGGGAAGTCGTCATCACCGCTGGGCAGGCACACAGCAGACACCGTCTGGGAGAAGCGGGCAGGCGTGGCCAGCTTCAGCAGGGTGATGTCATTGCGCAGAGTCAGCCTGCTGAACTTGGGGTTCTTGAAGACCTGGGGGTGGAGGCCAGAGTGCCGGGGTGAGGCCCCGGGAGGAGGCGGGACCTGCAGGCTTCGAGGACACAGACTCCTTCCCTGGAGCCTGTTCAAGAGCAGTCCATCCCCAGGGCTGGAATGGGAGCCTCGAGCCTGGCCCCGCCCCCCAGCACCTGTTCCTGAAGCAGCCGAAGGGTCCCCCCTCCCCCTGCCCGCCGCCCCTGCCCTCTGCTCTTCGGGGCCTGGGTACCTTGGTGATCTTCAGAACTTGGATGTCCTCCTCGTCAGAGCCCTGGTCAAACTCCCCGGCCACGACCACATCGGAGGTGCTGGACAGAGCGTAGCGGGTGAGAGGAAGAACGTGCCCTGCTCCCCGCACCCTCACCGGGGCTGGAAGCAGAGCCCGAGGCTGCCGGCCCTCACCTGACCCCACAGTGGGCGGTGGTGACCACCCAGTCCTTGCTGATGAGGGAGCCGCCACAGAAGTGGAAGCCGGTTTTGTCCTGGGAGGAAGATGGGGAGGGCTGGCAACTCCCACCCGCGGCACCCACCCCAGCCCGGCCGCCACCCAGGGTGCCCCCTGCCTTGCAGAACCCCCACTTACCTGCAGGGACACCTGCCAGGGCCAGGAGCCTGGGACAGCATCCTCCCCATTGATGATCCTGGACAGGCCGCTGAGCATGGGGTGGATGGCAGGGACCCCGCAGCCTGGGGGTGGGAGTGGGGTGAGGGGTGGGTACCACTGGCCTGGGTCCTAACGCTCCAGCCTCCTCTCACTCCCCGCTCTTTTCCAGTCTCTGGGACCTAGACTGGCTCCCCTGTCTCCTCTGAGAAGCTGGCTCTGGCTCTCCTCTCCTCAGCGCTGAAATCCTTGGGGACAACCAAGTCCGATGTGCTGGGCTGTGGGCTGCTGAGGAAAGGGGTGTTGACCCCACCTCAGTTCAGAGAAGCCACACGGGTGGAGCGCGCGGTGTTGGCAGCCTCATGCTCTGGCTGAGAGGCCCGACTCTGTGGGTTTGAACCTGGCTCCCTCCCTGCCCAGCTAAGCCACTCAGTGTCCCCATCAGTAAAGTGGGAATCGCACCGTTTCTCACCTCACAGGTTTGGTAGAGTGAGCAGGCAGCGCGCCAGCTCCACGCCTGGCAGGAGGGGCTCTGTGAGCAGTTTAAGAGGGCAAGGCTTGCGGTGCTGAAAGGTTTGGACTGAATAGTGCCAAGCCACAGCTGCCCATGCGCTCACCACCCAAGCTGTGCAGGAGCCACTGACTGCTCAGGAAGTTTTCTGATGGCCTCAGGGCAGCCCCCAGACGCCTGCCTCCTACCCAGGGAGCTTCAGGTCAGATGAGGGTGGCGAAGGGGAGCAGGACTCTGCAGCTCCTGAGCTCCGAGGTAGCAGCTGGGCCGTGGAGGGAGCCTGTGACCTGGTCCAGGCCTCGCAGCGCCACTGCAGAGACGGGGCTGGGGACTGGCCCAGGCCCACACTGGGGTGCGTAGCTGAGCTGGAAGCAGGGACCCCACTGCCCCTGGCTGGCGTCGGGGCTGGGAGTGAGGGGCCGACCCTTCGGCCTCCGCAGGGCCCGGCACTCACTGAAGGCAGTGCCCAGGAGGGCACAGCAGGAGAGGAGCCAGAGGAAAGCCATGGTGCCATGGGGTGTGGGCCGCCTGTCCGAGGGCCTCTGTTATACCCCTGTGCGCCGCTGTTATCTGGAGACCTTGGGGTGATAATCCCTTCCCTGGGAGTGGGCAGAATGTGCCGGCGCAGAGCTGGCCAGGGAGCCTGGGATGGCAGCAGCTGGGGCCCGGCTGACCCGGAGCTCACCCAGGTGGCCTTTGACCACGGCCTTCCTCCTCCAGGCCCAGGCCCAGGCCCAGGCCCAGGCCCAGGCCCGGGCACGCGTCTCCAGGGGCTGAGTCCAGCAGCCCTGTGTTTGCGCTCCAGCGGAGTCCCTTGTGGTCTGGAAAGAACTCACTGGATCTTTTAGTGGTTTGTAAACCCCTGAGCAGTGTGGCCAAATAGAGGAGAGGATGGGGGAGCAGGACCACACCCCACGGTGTAGCCAGAGGCTGGGGTGCGGGGACTCCACCCGGGTCCCGGGAGTGGCTAAGAAGGCTCAGTGAAGGCCCAGCCGACGTCTGTGCTGGTCACTTGGGCTGTGTGCATGGGAGCGGGGAGCGGGAACTGCCTACTGTCCTCACACTGGGCCACCCCTGCACACAGGTGCCAGTGTGCCTGGGCCCTGGAGCTGAGCACATGGCATCACAGGGCAAGACTGGGCCTAGGGACAGGCGGGGGGACCTGGCATGGCTCAGATGAGAACTGATGGAGTCTGAACCTCTGGGCAGAGTGTGGGCAGGGACACCTGGTTCCTGGTGTGGGTAACAGCGTGAGTGGTGGAGCTCTTTCCCAGCAGCTGGGAAACTGAGAGGGAGAAATGTTAGGTTGAGGCGCCAGATGCAGGGCGAGCTCCCCAGAATGTGCAGGAGAAGGTGCCTTGTGGCTGTTTTAATTCCTGATGACTGCAGTGTGTGTGTTCACAGCACAGGTTTTGGGGTCAGGCAGCTATGGAGCCTTGGGCAAGTTACTTGCCCTCTCTGATCCTGCATGTAATTGAGGACGCTTCAAGTATGGATGCCATGACAGAAAGAGGAGCCTTCTTGAGCACCAGGACCAGGCCTAGCATGCAGTCACACTGGCAGGGCCCCGACATTCCTTTCTTGAGTCAATCGCCTGTCCAGGCCCTTTGCTCATTGTAGAAGATTGTCTGAGGACAGAAAGGCAGCGGGCACCAGCCAGGACGGAGCGTGGATTATCCAGGACGGATGAGACCACACCCACCCCTGCCGGCACGTGGGTCCCTCCTGACAGCCAGCACCCACCAGGCCCGAGGGAACAGCCAGACAAAAAAAACAAATTCCTGCCTGTAGCAGGTGATGGGGAGAGGAGGCTGGAGAGTTTAGGGGAAAGAGTCAATTTTTGAAATAAGTAAAATATACACACCCGCCGCTAAGGAGTTATTCTTATGATTATTACTGATCCTGAGGCCAGGAAGGCCTCCCTCTGAAGGGGACATTGAAGCAAACAACCCAGGAGCTTGTGGGAGCAGCATAGGTATCCTTGGAGGAGAGGAAACGCATCTGGGATCACAGGAGCCAAAAAGACCCACATCCCGAGGGCAGTAAAGGGCTCAGAAGTCGAGGGGGCAGTCCGGGAGAGCCCTGGGGAAGACGGTACTAGAGCCTCCGGGCAGCCCTTAGCTGTAAGCTAGCCGGGGCAGGTCAGTGAGAGGACACAGTGGCCATACTGTGTCAGCTCTTGCCTGGCCTGAGCGACCAGTGGCCTCAGCCATGTGGCCTTGGGAGCTGACAGCTGGCCAGGACCCCACCCGCCGTGTCCCCAACCCTGCACAGGCTACGGAGGCTTGTGGGAACTGCACAGCTGCAGTAGGGCTGGGGACAGGCATGCACAGATGTCCCCACTCCACTGCTCCTGGGGATGGGACCCTGCCCCCACACTGGCCTCCAGCCCCAGTGGAATCTGGACCCAAGTGGTGAGGAAGGAGTCCAGGGACAGACTGAGCCCCGGGACACTCAGGACAGATGAGAGAGGACCTAGGTGGGGGAGGCAGAGCTGTGGCCTTGGCCAGAGTGGGGGCGGGAGGGGTGTGGTGGGGGTCCCCATGTGCTGCAGCCTCCTGGCCACCGCTTCCTTTACTTACCTTGAAATGCCTCCACTTAAAATGTATATTAAAGCCAGGAGCGGTGGCTTATGCCCATAATCCCAGCACTTTGGGTGGCCAAGCAGGAGGATCACCTAAGCCCAGGAGTTCCAGACCAGTCTGGGCAACATGGTGAGACCCTATCTCTCCAAAAAATAAAATAAATTAGTCACTTTGGGAGGCCAAGGCAGGCAGATCCCTTGAGGTCAAGTGTTCAATACCAGCCTGGCCAACATGGTAAAACTCTGTCTCTACTAAAAATACAAAAATACCCGGGCGTGGTGGCATGCACCTGTAATCAAGGCAGAGACCACTTCCTTCACAGCCCCTTGGCAGTCAATCCCCCAACTCCAGAAGCAACCACCGTTCTGATTTCTTTCCCCAGAGATTTGGATTTGATTTTGGTTTAGGTTTAGAGAAGCTCACTCTGATGCCCAGGCTGGAGTGCAGTGGCACGATTACAGCTCACTGCAGCCTCAACCTCCTCTGCTTAAGCGATCCTCCCACCTCAGCCTCCCAACATGCTGGGATTACAGGTGTAAGTCCTCACACCAGGGGATGTTGTTAGTGTTAAAATTTTAAAACTGTTATCAGCCAGGTGCGGTGGCTCATGCCTGTAATACCTGCACTTTGGGAGGCCAAGGTGGGAGAATCCCTTGAGCTCAGGAGTTCAATACCAGCCTGGGCAACATAGTGAGATCCTGTCTCTCCAAAAAAAAAAAAAAAAAAAAAAGCCAGGCCTGGTAGGTGGTACCTGTAATCCCGACTACTGGGGAGGCTAAGGTAGGAGGATGGCTTGAGCCTGGGAGGCGAAGGTTGCAGTGAGCTGAGATCATTCCACTGCACTCCAGCCTGAGGGACAGAGCCAGACCCTGTCTCAAAACACAACAACAAAAAACGACAAAGAAAAACCCCTTTAAATTGTGGCAATACATGTAACAAAATTGACCGTCACACCGGTTTTTAAGTGTACCATTCAGGGCCGGGTGTGGTGGCTCACGCCGGTAATCCAAGCACTTTGGAGGCCAAGGCGGGCGGATCACCTGAGGTCGGGAGTTCAAGACCAGCCTGACCAACATGGTGAAACCCTGTCTTAAAAAAAAAAAAGCGTACCATTCAGCTCTAAGCGTATCCATAGCCCTGTGCGGCCCCTCAGCTCGAGGAACTGAAACTCTGTACCCTGCCCATCAATTAGTTTTCGGGTTCTGGAATTTCACGTGAACAGGACCCACAGTGATTCTGGAAGTCTGGCTCCTTTGGCTTAGCATCGTCTTTGGAGTTCACCCACGCTGTTGCAGACAGTAGCAGGCTCTTCCTTTTCATTGCTGGAATGCACTACAGTTTGTCCATCTGTTCCGTGGTTTTGATCTAATGTGAATAAAGCTGCTATGAACCTCCAAAGGCAAGTCTTTATGTGGATGTGGGTTCATTTCTCTTGGACAAACACCTAGGAGTAAGTCAGACATGGTGGCTCACCCCTGTAATCCCAGCACTTTAGGAGGTCAAGGCAGGCAGATCACTTGAGGTCAGGAGTTCAAGACCAGCCTGGCCAACATGGCGAAACTAAAAATACAAAAATCAGCCAAGCGTGGTGACGCATGCCTATAATCCCAGCTACTTGGAAGGCTGAGGCAGGAGAGTTGCTTGAACCCAGGAGGCAGAGGTTGCAGTGAGCTGAGATCAAGCCACTGCACTCCAGCCCGGGCAACAGAGCGGGACTCCGTCTCAAAACAAACAAACACGCACACATCTAGTAGAACAGTGGGTCATAGGCTGGGGCTGTGCTTATGGAAACTGACAAACTGTTTTCCCAGTGGCCATCCACTTTTCCTTCATAGCAAAACAGGATCTGAGTCCTGCAACCGCTCTGAGTGTCTGCCCTCCTGGGAGGCACCTTCGTAAAATTCCGTTGCCCCCTTCCAAAAACCAGAGGACTTGGGGGCTGGATTTACACAATGGGGTTGGAGGTAAGATCCTTCTCTTTTTATTTTTGAGACAGGGTCTCACTCTGTCACCCAGGCTGGAGTGCCATGGCACGATCATGGCTCAGTGTGCAGTCTTGACCTCCGAGGTCCAGCCTCCCGGGTAGTAGCTGGGACTACAGGTGTGTGCCACAACGCCTGGGTAATTTTTGTATTTTTTGTAGAGACAAGATCTCCCTTTGTTGCCCAGGCTGGTCTTAAACTCCTCAGCTCAAGTAATCTGCCTGCCTCGGCTTCCCAAAGTGCCGGGATTACAGTTGTGAGCCACTATGCCTGGCTGGGACCCTTCTCACAGCGCCAGTGGCTGTGTCTAAAATTATCAAGTGGAACCGTTTAATTGAATGCTTATTTGCCTAAACCTTTTCCGCTGGGTTTTGTCCCTGGCCAAGTGAGGCTGGGGGAATGTTTTTTTGTTTTGTTTTGAGACGGAGTCTTGCTCTGTAGCCAAGGCTGGAGTGCAGTGGCTGGATCTTGGCTGACTGCAACCTCCACCTCCCAGGTTCCAGTTCAAGCAATTCTCCTTCAGCCTCCCGAGTAGCTGGGATTACAGGCGTGCACTACCATACCCAGCTAATTTTTGTATTTTTAGTAGAGACGGGGTTGCACCATGTTGGCCAGGCTGCTCTTGAATCCTGACTTCATGATCTGCCTGCCTCGGCCTCGGGAAGTGCTGGGATTACAGGTGTGAGCCACCCCGCCCAGCCTGGGAATGCTTTTTTAGTGAAAGTGCAGTATGCTCCCTGAGCCAATGAGATCCCATGCAGCTTGCTTAGAAAACAATTGTCTCCCGCTCCTTATTGATGCCAGGCTAGCACTAGTGGGGAGATGGGCTGGGGAGCGTTTCCTGACCCGGGAGGGAAGCTAATGTGAGGCCCGGTTGTCTAGCAGGTACTCAGCCCTTGCGGAGATCAGTGACAGCTGCCCAGATGAGAACCAATGGGGCTGTTTATTCAGAGCTCGCCACAGCAAGGGAGTCAGCCACTGTTCCTTGCAGTGACGAAGATGCCAAGGATCTTCGCACCACATCCAGCAGAAGAGAGGGAAAGCTTCATGGAGGGAAGGGGACGGCTCGCGTGTCCTGGCTGGTGGCTGTTGGTGTGGGGAAGTGGGAGGCAGGCTGCTGTGGTCTGCGTGTTTGTCCTACTGACACTTGTATTGAAATGTTATTAGTTTTCTGGTTTTGTTTTTAAGAGTCAAGGTCTGTCTTTGTTGGTCCACGTCGGAGTGCAGTGGTGCGATCAGAACTTACTATAGCCTTGACCTCATAGGAGCAAGTGATTCTCGCATCTCAGCCTCCTGAGTAGCTGGGACCGCAGGTGCACGCCCCTACCTTGGCTGATTATTTATTTGTGTAGAGATGTGTGTTCGCCATGTTGCCCAGGCTGGTCTTGAACTCCTGGACTCAAGTGATCCTCCAGCCTTGACCTCCCAAAGCACAGGAATTACAGGTGTGAGTCACCGCACCTGGCCGCATGGTTTGTATTAACAGGTAGGACCTATAAATGGTGATTAGTGCGTGGGGGCTCTGCTTCTCAGGTGCATTTTTTTTTCTTTGAGATGGAGTTTCGCTCTTGTTGCCCAGGATGGAGTGCAGTGGTGCAATCTCGGCTCACTGCAACCTCTGCCTCCCAGGTTCAAGCAATTCTCCTGCCTTAGCCTCCCGAGTAGCTGGGATCACAGGTGCACACCACCACACCCGGCTAATTTTGTATTTTTCGTAGAGATGGGGTTTCACTATGTTGGCCAGGATGGTCTCGAACTCCCGACCTCAGGTGATCCGCCCACCTCAGCCTCCCAAAGTGCTGGAATTATAGGTGTGAGCCACTGCGCCCAGCTTCCCAGCTGGGATTAATGCCATTATATTAATAAAAGGCAAGCAACCCCAGTCTCGTTTCTCTTTGCCCTTCCACCTTCTACCAGCTGAAGACATAGAGTTCAAGGCAACAGCCTGGGGTCAGAATTGCCAACCCTGCCTCTGGAGCTTGGACTGGCAGCCTTTAGAAGTGAGAAAATACATTTCTGTCCACCGTAAATGGCACAGTCTGGGTATTCTGTCCGGCATCACACAGGGCCTCAGATGTAGTGAGCTCCGAGTGGGCGTCTTCTGTGGTTGTCCAGGCGCGTGTGACTCTTCAGAGCTGGCTGTTGGCGCTGCTGGTCTTCGGGCTCTTGGCGCCCTGAGCTGGTTGCTGCGCTGTGGACAGAGCTCTCTTCTTCTCAGCGGTCTGGCCCCGGTTGGCGTGTGTACTGTCTCTTCCCTTCCATGCCAAGTTTCGTGGCACAGGTGTGGGCACCGGGAGCTGCAAAGGGCTGGGGCTGTTTCTCAGTCATCGGCAGGATCTGTTCTTGGAGGTGGTGGGGATGGGTGGGGTTGGTTCTGCAGAGAATTAGCATCCTCTTGTGAGGCCACCACCCTGGTTGTCACTGGGAGCTCTGATGGAGAGGAAGGTCGGCTCCCTCAGACGCAGTAAGGGGCTGCCTGTGTTGTCGAAGGAGGCTTGGGGAGATTTGGGTTTGGGGTTCTTTACCCTCGTTCTGCCTGCCCCAAAGCCCTCACCCTCGGGGGTGTCTCAGGGTACCCATGCCTGCTGTGCAGTCCTCAGCGTAGGGAGCATGGTGGGGTTGATCATCGAATATTTAACAATTTTTTGGGGGGTCAGTGTCTCACTCTGTTGCCCAGGCTGCAGTGCAATGGCATGATCTCAGCTCGCTGCAACCTCCGCCTCCTGGGTTGAAGTGATTCTCCTGCCTCAGCCTCCCAAGTAGCTGGAATTACAGGTGTACGCACCACATCCAGCTAATTTTTGTGTTTTTCGTAGAAATGGGGTTTCGCTATGTTGGCCAGGCTGGTCTTGAACTCCTGACCTCAGGTAATCTGCCTGCCTGGCCTCCCAAAGTGCTGGGGTTACAGGCGGGAGCCACCATGCCTGGCCTGACAGTCCTGCACCTCCAGCCCTGAGACGCTCCTGGCTTGTCCTCAGCCATGTCTGTCCCATGGACCCTGGAAACAGGGCCTCCTCCAATGCTGCCCCAAGGCCTTCTGATTGTCAGCCATGCTCTAGGCTGAATATTCCCTTCCTTTAACTTCTCCTTTTCCCCAAATTTGCTCTCCTCGGCCACTGGAGGAAGGCTTCTGACTCCACAATATTTGACAGCTGTACCGAGCTGTTATGTGTAATTCACATACCATACAATTCACCCATGTAAAGCGTGCAATTCGATGGATTTGGGTTTATTCCATTGATTATATTTAATAGTGGTAAAATATATGTAACACAAAATTTGCCGTTTTAACCATTTTTAAGTGTACAATTAGTGGCACTAAGTACACTCTACAATATTAATTACATTCTGTTAATTATACTCTACAATATTAATTACACTCTACACTATTAATTAAACTCTACAGTATTCATTCCATTCACAATATTGTATAGCCATCACCACTGTTTCCAAAATTCTGTATCTGGTCAACAATAACACTACCTTCCTCTCTCCCCTCAGCGCCTGTGGGCCTCTAGCCTCATTTTTGTCTTTATGAATTTGCCTGTTAAGAACATTTCATATGTTAGCTAGGTGTGGTGGCGCATGCCTGTAATCCCAGCTACTTGGGAGGCTGAGGCAGGAGAATCACTTGAACCCAGGAGGCAGAGATTACAGTGAGCTGAGATCACACCACTGCACTCCAGCTTGGGTGACAGAATGAGACTGTTTCAAAAATAAAATAAAACAAAATAAAATCAAATGAAATAAAAAGATAAGACACTCCAAGTCAGCCGGGTGCGATGGCCCACAAAGAAAATTAAAAAACAAAAGAATGTTTCATATAAATGGAGTGATACAATACTTGTGTTTGTGTTGCTTATTTCATGTAGCATACTGTATTGAAGAATCATCCATGTTTTGGCATATATCAGTACCTGATTCATTTTGATTTGCTTTTGTTTTTGGGTTTGAGACAGGATCTCCTTCTGTTGCCCAGGCTGGAGTGCAGTGGCACAAACACAGCTCACTTCAGCCTTGACTACCTGGGCTCAAGCGATCCTCCTGCCTCAGACTCCCTTGTAGCTGGGACCACAGGCATACACCACCACACCCAGCTCATTAAAAAAAAATTTGTAGAGATGGGGTCTTGCTTTGTTGCCCTGGCTGGTCTCAAACTCCTGGCCTCGAACAATCTTCCCCTCTTGGCCTCCCAAAGTGCAAAGATTATAGGTGTGAGCCCCTGCACCCAGCCTGCCTCATTCCTTTTTATGACTGAATAATAGTCAGTGGTGTGGATAGCTCATATTTTATTTCCCCGTTTGTCGGCTGATGAGCAGTAGGGCTGATTTCTGTCTTTCGGCTGTTGCGAATTGTGCTGTTGTGAATACTGGTGTGTAGCGTCTGCTTAAGCCCTTGCTTTTATTTTGGGGACTATACTCCGGGGGTGGAATTGCCGGATCATGAGGTAACTCTATCTTTGTTTCTTTTGTGGAATTGCCAAACTGTTTTCTTTGTACTTTTTTTTACTCTTTTTTTTTTTTTTGAGACAAGGCCTTGCTCTGTTGCCCAGGCTGGATCTCGGCTCACTGCAGCCTCCATCTCTCAGCCTCAAGTGATCCTCCTACTTCAGCCTCTTGAGTAGCTGGGACTACAGGCACATACCATCATGTCCAGCTAGTGTTGTTTTTTTTTTTAATTTTTTTTGTAGAGATGGGGTCTCACTATGTTGCCCAGCTGGTCTCAAACTCCTCAGCTCAAGTGTTCCTCCTGCCTTGGCCTCCCAAAGTGCCAAGATTATAGGTGAGCCACCTTGCCCAGCCATGCCAAACAGTTTTCCATAGCAGCTTCACCATGTTACATTCCCAGCAACTGCATGAGGGGTCCGGTTTTTCCATATCCTCACCAACACTTGTTATTTTCTGTTTTTTTAACTTGTAGCTATCAGCCAGGTGCAGTGGCTCACGCCTGTAATCCCAGCACTTTGGGAGGCTGAGGCAGGTGGGTCACCTGAGGTCGGGAATTCAAGACCAACCTGGCCAACATGGCGAAACCCTGTCTCTACTAAAAATATAAAAATTAGCCTGGACTGGTGGCACATGTCTGTAATCCCAGCTACTCTGGGGGCTGAGGCAGGAGAGTCGCTTGAATGCAGGAGGCAGAGGTTGCGGTGAGCTGAGATCACACCACTGCATTCTACCCTGGGCGACAGAGTGGGATCGTGTCTTAAAAAAAAAAAAAAATTGTAGCTATCCTGGTAGGTGTGAAGTGTACCTCTGTGTGTGTGTGTGGTTTTGCTTTCTTTTTCTTTTCTTTGTTTTTTTTTTTTTTTGAGACGGAGTCTCGCTCTGTCATCAGCCTGGAGTGCAGTGGCGTGATCTCAGCTCACTGCAGCCTCTGCCTCCCAAGTTCAAGAGATTCTCCTGCCTCAGCCTCCCAAGTAGCTGGGATTACAGGTGTGCACCACCATACCCGGCTAATTTTTGTATTTTTAGTAGAGATGGGTTTCACCATGTTGGCCAGGATGGTCTCGAACTCCTGACCTCATGATCCACTTGCCTCAGCTTCCCAAAGTGCTGGGATTATAGGCATGAGCCATCACGCCCAGCCTGGTTTTGCTTCCTGTCTCCTCTATCATTGGTGCTCTGGGCTATCTTTTCATGGCTTATTGGCCCTGGCGTGGCCCCACAGTAATGACAACCACCCCTGACTCTGTAGGACTCAGTACAGCACTTCTGCCAGTGCCACATCCAGCACCAACTCGAGTGACTGTGACGCCGCTGCATGGTGTGGCCCACCCGGGTCTCATCTTCCCTGGTAACAGGTGATCCATGGACTCCTCACATAGGAGACCCCAGAATACCATGTGCAGTGGCCCTGGAGCCTCAGTTTCTGTGTCAGTCATGGGCCCGGCTGAAACATGTGACACACTCGAAGTGGGTCATTAGAATGACGTGTTCACAGAGGGCATTTTTACAGAAGCACGAGCAGGGTTTAGGGAAACCAACAAGCGATGGTGCCTTGCACAGGGCTAGCCTCACCAGGACACACCTAGAGCTGGCGTGACAGGGAGGGTGGCAGCTCTGGATGTGGCCAGTGCAGCTGTGTGGGGAGGGCCGCCTGGAAGGGGCTGTGGTCTCTGCAGAGGAAGCAGCCAGAGAAGCAAATGCTGGACTCTTCCCTCCTCATACCCTCTCCAGGGCTGCTCCTGAGACCTGTTGTGCAGCCTCACCCCTGAGGATCGGTCTCCTGGAAGACAGAACATGGGGAAGGGACGAGAACAGGACCTGAGCAGGGAGTGGAAGACCCCCGCACCCTCATCGTGAGTCCTTCGCATCACTTACAATGCTTTTTGGTGACCAGCCTGGGTGTTGCTGGTCACTATGTTTAGTGAGATCCCATCTCTACAAAAAATTTAAGTTAGCTGAGTGTGGTGGCTCATAGCTGTAATCCCAGCTGCTCGGGAGGCTAAGATGCGGGGATTGCTTGAGGATTGCTTGGGGCCAGGGGTTCTCAAGCATCCTGGGCAACATAGTAAGGCCCCATCTCTACAATAAATAAGAAAACGAGCCGGGTGTGGTGGCATGTACCTGTGGTCCCAGCTACTGGGGAGGCTGAGGTGAGAGGATCACTTGGGTCCAGGAGTTTGAGGCTGCAGGGAGCAGTGATCGCATCACTGCACTCCAGCCTGGGCGACAGAGCTGGAGCAAACCTTTCTCAAAAAAAAAAACAACAAAAATATGCTTTTCGGCTGGGCACAGTGGCTCAAGCCTGTAATCCCAGCACTTTGGGAGGCTGAGACAGGCGGATCATGAGATCAGGAGATTGCGACCATCCTGGCCAACATGGTGAAACCCCATCTCTACTAAAAAAATACATAAAAATTAGCCAGGCGTGGTGGTGCATGTCTGTAATCCCAGCTACTCGGGAGGCTGAGGCAGGAGAATCTCTTGAACCCAAGAGGCGAAAGTTGCAGTGAGCCAAGATTGTACCCCTGCACTCCAGCCTGGTGACAGAGCGAGACTCTGTCTCAAAAATATACATATACACTTTTTGTCATGAACCGCATGGCTGATAGCGGCTACATAATAGGAATTGGCTTTTCTCCTGTGCACAGAGATGTGGACCAGCAGCTGTGGGCCTGTGCTCTGCCGCTCAGTGGTGTCGCAGTTCTGGGTTCTAGTCCCTGCCTTTCTTCTCCCGGTCTTGAAATGGCAGCCGAAGCTCCAAGCACCACATCCCGGGGGTATGGGACGTGCCCAAGCGCAGCGGGGAGGGACTGGGCTCTCCCCTCCCTCCTCCCTCTGCAGGCTCGTGTCCATCAGAGCTCTCCCCCTGGACCTGGGGTGGGTGTCCCTCCCTGTGGACCAGAAGGGGGACATGGCTGCAGATAGGCACCAGTGGCTGTCACTCTGAGAGAGAATTGTCATGCTGCCCCAGGGAGTGCTCACCTGGTGGTCTGGTTGGAAGCAGGGAGGCTAGAGATGAACGGAACGGCTGCAAGTGAGGAGACAGAAACACACAGATGCTCTCCAGTCGCCTCGGCCTCCCTATAGACCGGGCAGGCCCTCCATTCCAGCCCAGGTGCCCCGGACTCAAGTCTGCGATGTGCTTAGCTGTTACTCCAGGCCAGAAGAGCCAGTGACTTCGGGCTGCTGCTGTTTTCCGCTCTGCAAAAATCTCTGAAGCAAGGGAAATACACATGGCTTGGGTACCTGCTTGGAATAAGTGATGGAAAACGCCCCCAAAAATGTTAATATTTCAAGAAATCACCCTGGTCCAAAACTTCATGAATTCCTTAGGCTCAGAGCTGAAGCTGACCCTCCTGGGTGGTGACACAGGCTGGTAACACATCACAAAGCTTCAATACCAGTTAGGAAACAGCCGCCAGCCCTCACTGTCCCCCAATATGTGGCAGCCTCGGCCTTCTGCTGGGATGGGATGTCAGAGGTCCCTGCAGACTCTGGGGCAGAAGCAGGTCCCAGTGAGCAGGACAGGGTCACTGAGCTTGCTAAAGCATCATGGTTGGCCAGATGCAGTGGCTTACGCCTGTAATCCCAGCACTTTGGGAGGCTGAGGCATATGGATCAGTCGAGGTCAGGAATTCGAGATCACCCTGGCCAACATGGCCAAACCCCATCTCTACTAAAAATACAAAAATTTGCCAGGTGTAGTGGCACAGGCCTATAATCTCAGCTGCCTGGGAGGCTGAGGCATGAGAATCACTTGAATCCAGGAGGCAGAGGTTGCAGTGAGCTGGGATCGAGCCACTGCACTCCAGCGTGGATGACAGAGCGAGGCTCTTTCTCAAAAAAAAAAAAAAACACGGTTGATGTGAACTTGCTTTCTTTTGAAGTTTTGTTGCTGGATACAGTGGCTCACACCTGAAATCCCAGAACTTTAGGAGGCTGAGACAGGCGGATCACGAGGTCTGGAGTTTGAGACCAGCCTGACCAACATGGTGAAACCCCATCTCTACTAAAAATACAAAATTAGCTGGGTGTGGTGGCACATGCCTATAATCCCAGGTACTCAGGAGGCTGAGGCAGGAGAACTGCTTGAACCTGGGAGGCAGAGGTTGCAGTGAGCCTAGATCACGCCACTGCACACCAGCCTGGGCCACAGGAGCGAGACGCTGTCTCAGAAGTTTTGTCTTTAGTTTACAAATTCAGTTTTGCTTTATAGTTGTGTGTTCTCCAGCAGGGGAGGGAGTGGGGAGGTGATATTCTAAATGCGGAGGTGGTGTGGCCCGTTGACCACAGAGCCCCAAGGTGGCGTGGCCCACTAACCACAGAGCCCAAGGCCTTCAATGGAAATGCCATCTACCCACCGCGTCTTCCTTTCAACTCCCACTGTCAGAAACTGCAGTGCAGCCCGACCCTGTCCAGCCTTGCCCCGGTGACTGTGGTCACTGCGTTACATGCTCACCTGTGTCATGTGCGTCTGTCACAAGCGTCTCAGGCCCATGAGGGCAGGAATGCTGTGGGCCCTGTCCCCTGAATACCAGCCCACAGGGTGCAGGGGACCCCTGGGCCTCCACTTCCTGCCCCCAGCCACAGGCCTGTCGCCCACACCTCTTTCCTCCTTGTTTTGTGACAACGAGAAAGGTTTTTCTGTTTCCTCAAAAACCTTTGTTTTCAGACAGGCACGGTGGCTCACACCTGTAATTTCAGCACTTTGGGAGGCCAAGGCCAGTGGATCACCTTAGGCCAGGAGTTCAAGACCAGCCTGGCCAACGTGGTGAAACCCCGTCTCTACTAAAAATACAAAAATCAGCTAGGCTCAGTGGTGCACCTGTAATCCCAGCTACTTGGGAGGCTGAGGTGTGAGAATTGCTTGAACCTGGGAGGTGGACGCTGCAGTGAGCCAAGATTTCACCACTGCACTAGGCAACAGAGCTAGACTCTGTCTCAGAAAAAAAAAAAAAAAAAGAAAAGAAACAGAAAACAGCCGGGTGTGGTGGCACGTGCCTGTAATCCCAGCTACTTGGGAGGCTGAGGCAGGAGGATCGCTTAAACCCTGAAGGCAGAGGTTGCAGTGAGCTGAGATAGCACCACTGCACTGCAGCCTGGGCAACAGAGTGACATGCCATCTTAAAGATTTCTTTGTCATTTTACGGTGTGGAATCAAAGTTCCATAAGAAACTGAAGCTTTATGAAATGATGAGTTTGTTATATCATGAGTCATTGCCGAAAAAGTGAATTCTGTTGGGTGCTGCGGCAGATGTGGGACACCTGTCAGCAGCTTTACCCACCCATTGTGGCCACCAGCGGGGTGGTTCCTTGTCACCCAGACCCTTGCCACACTCAGAAATGCCTTGGCTTCACTGGTGATATGCAGCGACACTCTGAAGAATCCAGGATGCCACACACCCTTTGCTTCTAGGACAGTGCTATTGCAGACACATCCTTCACTGAGAGCCTGCGGCCACACTGAGTTCCTGTGGGCTGCTTCCATGAGAACCGCTGTGGCCTCCTGGCGATGACCCACTGGGCCTCCTCGAGCCCTGGGATGGGACTGCCTCCACTTCCCCACTAGGAACAGAAGAGTCTGGTGCTGGCTCCTGGCAGGGCTGCCAGAGTTCACAGCTGGCTCTGCGGGGCCACGTCCCCAAGGCTGATGGGTGATGTCAAGGCAGCTGCCCATTTCCCAGGGGCTGGGGTATCCTGGCAGAGAGCCAGGCCGGGCTCTGCCTCCACTATCGCCCAAGGTCCCTGGGTGACAGGGAGTGTGGGCTCAGGCCTGCCTGGCTGGGCGGGGCTGGGGATCCAGGGGAGGTAAAAGGGGCCCCTCAGCTGGCAGACCCCACACCTCCTGAGGCAGCGCCATGGCTTTCCTCTGGCTCCTCTCCTGCTTCGCCCTTGCGGGGGCCGCCTTTGGTGAGTGCTGGGGCCCGAGGGGTTCTGTCCTGAGGGAGCCCTGGGCCTCGAGGAGAGTCAGGGGATCTGAGCCCCCTGCTCTGTCCCCTGCAGCCTCATCCCCAGCACAGGCAAGCTGAGGTCGCAGGGAAGAGAGGCTCCTTCTAGGGCTTCCCAAGCCTGCACAACCTGCTTCAGGAGTGGGAAGGCCCTTGCTGGCACCTGCCGCGGTCTGAGCCCCCAGAAGTGGCTGGTGGGGCATGCTGTGCACAGGGTAAGGTGTGGCCCCAGGAGACCTCCCAAGGCCTCCACCAGGGTTTTTATTTATGTGCCAGATACTTGCTAAGCATTTTCTTTTTCTTTTTTATTTTTTTGAGATGGAGTATCGCTCTTGTTGCCTAGGCTGGAGTGCAGTGGCACAATCTTGGCCTCCCAGGTTCAAGCGATCTTCCCTACTCAGCATCCTGAGTAGCTGGGACTACAGGCGCACCATCACACCGGTTAATTTTTGTATTTTTAGTAGAGATGGGGTTTCACCATGTTGGCCGGGCTAGTCTTGAACTCCTGACCTCAGGTGATCCACCCGCCTCAGCCTCCCAAAGTGCTGGGATTATAGGCATGAGCCACCGCACCCAGCACATTTTTCTTTTTTCTTTTTTTTTTAAAGATGAGGTTTCACCATGATGGCCAGGCTGGTCCTGAACTCCTGACCTCAGGTGGTCCACCCACCTTGGCCTCCCAAAGTGCTAGGATTACGGGTGTGAGCCACCGTGCCCGGCCTACGTTTTCTATTTTTTTAAAAGAGAAATAGTAGGCCGGGCATGGTGGTTCATGCCTGTGGGAGCACTTCTGAGGTGGGCAGATCACCTGAGGTCGAGAGTTCAAGACCAGCCTGACCAACGTGGAGAAACCCTGTCTCTACTAAAGATACCAAATTAGCTGGGCGTGGTGGCACATTCCCATAATGCCAGCTACTCTGGAGGCTGAGGCAGGAGAATCACTTGAACCCAGGAGGCGGAGGTTGCAGAGAGCTGAGATCGTGCCACTGCACTCCAGCCTGGGCAACAAGAGCAAAACTGTGTCTCAAAAAAAAAAAAAAAAAAGAAATAGTAAAAGAAAATATACAAAATAACACGACATCTGTCTATCTACTGTTGGAATTCAGCAAATCTTTTTGCAGATTTGCTTCAGATATTTCTTTCTAGAACAGATGCCACTCGGTTTCCCTTTTCCCCTCCTTCCCTCTCTGGAACGTGAGCCTTCTTCTGAGCTTGCTGTGAGTCATTGCGATGTGGTCGTATACAAATGTGCTACGTATTTATACATCTATACATAAGGATTTAAACATTTTACACCAACAGTGTTCTTTTTTTTTTTTTTTGAGACAGGGTCTCACTCTGTCGCCCAGGCTGGAGTGCAGTGGTGTGATCAGAGCTCACCGCAGCCTCAGACTCCTGGGCTCGAGTGAACCTCCCACCACAGCCTCCCAAGTAGCTGGGGCTACAGGCATGCCCCTGGCTAAGTTAAAAAAAAATTTTTTTTTGTATAGATGGGGTCTTACTATTATTATTATTATTATTATTTTTTTGAGACAGAGTCTCACTGTGTCGCCCAGGCTGGAGTGCAGTGGTGCGATCTCAGCTCACTGCAACTTCTGCCTCCTGGTTCAAGCAACTGGCCACAGTCCAGTTTTATTAAATAATTAAGAAACCAAGGCTGGGCGTGGGGGCTCATGCCTGTAATCCCAGCATGTTGAGAGGCCAAGGCAAGAGGATTGCTTCAGCCCAGGAGTTTGAGGCTGCAGTGAGCCCTGATTGCACCACTGCACTCCAGCCAGGGTGACAGAGCAAGACCCTATCTCCAAAACACAGGAAACCAAAACTTTACACAATGAATGGTTCCTGAAATTGTGGACTATCACAGAAATACAGAATTCAACGTGCCCACCGGCATCCACGCTGTCGTTTCACTCTCGAGTCTGCAAAGTGTCAGAGCCCCGGGGAGCCAGTAGACTTGGGGTTATCAGATTTTCTTCCCACTTCCCTTCTCCCCACCACTCTAAGAGAGGCATGTTGGCCGGGGGAGCTCATATGGTTCCGCTGCCAATTTTACAGCTGGGGACACTGAGGCCCAAGTGCTGCCCTGCCTGGTCTAGGGTCACATGGCGAGGAAAGGGTGGCCTCGAGGCGGAGCCCAGGCAGTCTTACAGCCTGACCTGTTTTCTGCTTCTCTAGGCTGGACAGGCCTCAGGTGGGGGCAGCCATGACTGTCTGCATCCTGGAAGGATGATGAGCCAGCAGGCAGGGTGTTGGGGGACATTTGAGCCTAGAGCCTGGGGGGCCAGGGAAAGGGAGGCGGTATATGCCAGGGAGGTCCTGTGCTGGCCTCCATGGATGGGGGCAGAAGCGGGAGTTCTGCGTGCAGGCAGGTGAGGCCCAGCTTGGCTCCAGGCCTCAGCCCTTCTTTACCTACTCCTGTCCCCAGGCTGTGGGGTCCCTGCCATCCACCCAGTGCTCAGCGGCCTGTCCAGGATCGTCAATGGGGAGGACGCTGTCCCAGGCTCCTGGCCCTGGCAGGTGTCCCTGCAGGTAAGTGGGGGTTCTGCAAGGCAGGGGGCACCCTGGGTGGTGGCCGGGCTGGGGTGGGTGCCGCGGGTGGGAGTTGCCAACCCTCCCCATCTTCCTCCCAGGACAAAACTGGCTTCCACTTCTGTGGTGGCTCCCTCATCAGCGAGGACTGGGTGGTCACTGCCGCCCACTGTGGGGTCAGGTGAGGGCCAGCAGCCTCGGGCTCTGCTTCCAGCCCCGGTGGGGGTGGGGGGAGCAGGGCACGTTCTTCCTCTCACCAGCTACGCTCTGTCCAGCACCTCCGATGTGGTCGTGGCCGGGGAGTTTGACCAGGGCTCTGACGAGGAGGACATCCAGGTCCTGAAGATCGCCAAGGTACCCAGGACCAGCGCAGCAGAGGGCAGGGGCGGCGGGCACGGGGAGACCCCTCAGCTGCTTCAGGGACAGGCACCCGGTGGGGGGCCCGGGCTGGCCTTGCTGTTTCCATGCCGGCCCCTGAGGGCGGACTGCTCCCGAACGTCTGTGTCCTCGAAGCCTGCAGGTCCCTCCTCCTCCCGGGGCCTCACCCTGGCGCTCTGGCCCCCACCTCCAGGTCTTCAAGAACCCCAGCTTCAGCCTGCTGACTCTGCGCAACGACATCACCCTGCTGAAGCTGGCCACGCCCGCCCGCTTCTCCCAGACGGTGTCCGCTGTGTGCCTGCCCAGTGCCGATGACGACTTCCCCGCAGGGACCCTGTGCGCCACCACCGGCTGGGGCAAGACCAAGTACACCGGTGAGCGGCGCTGCCTTGGGGTCGGGGGCCCCCTCTGGGGTCGGGGCTGCGTTGCTGTGGAGTCCCCGCCATGACCGTTTGGCTCTAAATTCCAACTCGCTCCTGTCTGTTCTTCATTGAAAAATCTCTGAATTTAAAATCCCCCAAATGCAAATAAAATCCAGGCCGGATCATGAGGAGCCTCTGCGGGGGGCTTCTGAGCAGCCATGGCCGTGTGAGCCCTGCTCTGGCTGACCTGCCTGAAGTCAGAGCTCGGGGCTCCCACCTTGGCAGAGCCAGCGCCCCCTCGTCCCACAGGTGCTTCTCAGGCTCCAGGGGCCATGCCACGGTCGTGGCGATGGTGCAGGGGAGGGCAGGCGTGTCGGCCCCGGGTCTCTCCCTCCTTGCTGGGCTGGGTGGGCCCAGGGGCCCTGACCTTTCTTCTGTCCTGCAGCCAACAAGACCCCCGACAAGCTGCAGCAGGCGGCCCTGCCCCTCGTGTCCAACGCCGACTGCAAGAAGGTCTGGGGCAGCAAGATCACCGATGTGATGGTCTGCGCCGGGGCCAGCGGCGTCTCCTCCTGCATGGTGAGGCGGGCCCTGCCCAGACTCTGCCAGGCCAGGGGTGTGCAGGGGAGGCCTGGGCTTTCCACCCCTCCCTGCCCTCATCTACTAACCCCACTCCTTCCTGGGGCCTGGTGAGGGTCCCAACTCAGGCTCACAGCTGCCCATGAGGGCTCCTTCAGGCCAGGCAGGTGGGGCTGACCCTGGGGACTTCCTTGCAGCCCTCTGAGCTGGAGGTTGGGACAGACAGATGGTGCCCCGGATTAGAGAGGGAAGCCACTTGGTGCAGCTCCCTCCAGGAGTGCATGGCAGAGCAGGGGCTGCCACATGAACCCAAACCTCAAGACCTCAGTGCCCCCCCCCACTGTGCCCACGCATGTCATTTCTCTGCACCTCTCCCTGGACTCTACCAGGTCAGGGTCCCCTAGGCCCTGGCACCCCTTTCAGTCCTGGAGATAGTTCCTCTCTCCTTCCTGCAGGGTGACTCCGGCGGCCCCCTGGTCTGCCAGAAAGATGGAGCCTGGACCCTGGTGGGCATTGTGTCCTGGGGTAGTGGCACCTGCTCCACCACCACGCCTGCCGTGTACGCCCGTGTCACCAAACTCCTGCCCTGGGTGCAGGAGATCCTGGCCGCCAACTGAGCCTGAGACTTCTATCCCTCTGCCCCAAGATTTCCCATTAAATGCATCTGTTTAGAAGCACTGACTGCATTGCCTTTGTCGTTCTGTGTGGCCCAGGGGAGGCGGGGTGGAAATTGTCCTTGTCACCCACAAAGGGGTGGCACTGCCATTCCCTTTCCAGCTGCAGTTCATCCTGTCACCCAGCCTTCTCAGGAAGCTGAGGTCTCCTTATCTCTTCCCTGCTCAGGGCTCTACTCTGGGCTTAGAATTTAGGCCCTACCTGCTGAAGCCAGCTTGACCCATGGAGTTTTCTGGAAGGCAGCCGTCCTTGGCCAGGCTCTGCAGTCCATAGCCCCTGGAGTTGTCATTGGGACCAACGCTGACCTGCACACTCGAGGTGTCTTTCTCTGCCTTTAGTCCCCCATTCCATGTGCCCGAGAATGTGTGTGTAAGCACCACCCCTGCCCCTGACAGACCCCACCCCTCACACCTTCTGCATCCAGCTGGGTGCTGGTGACGGTCCTCTCAGCTCCCACACTCTTCCTTGCCTCGCCTTCTGCATTTCCTGCGACCCCGCAGTTAGATTTTTTTTTTTTTTTTTTTTTTGAGAGCGTGTTTCACTCTGTCACTCAGGCTGGAGTGCAGTGGTGCGATCTTGGCTCACTGCAACCTCCACCTTCCAGGTTCAAGCAATTCTCCTGCCTTAGCCTCCTAAGTAGCTGGGATTACAGGCGTGCACCACCAGGTCCGGCTTATTTTTGTATTTTTAGTAGAGACGGAATTTTGCCATGTTGGCCAGGGTGGTCTTGAACTCCTGACCTCCGGTGATCCGCCACCTCCGCCTCCCAAAGTGCTGGGATTACAGGCGTGAGCACTGTGTCTGGCTTCTGCAGTTAGATTCTGAGGCTTCCTCATGCTCAGCTTCCATCGCTTTGGCTTGGCCACGGAGGGGGCTCCTTCCTTCCCCAGGATGTATCTGCACTGGCGGTCTCTCTCTCTGTAACCTTTCAGTCTTTGCTTTAATGCAGTGAAAATTTTGTTGGAGACAATTATCCTGTCATTCCACTGTCTGAAAAGATATTATTCATTTTGATTTTTTAAAAGTTACCTATCATTCTGAAAAATAATTTTTGCTGTGGCATGCATGTGGGTATGTACATGGATATTTGGACTTGGAAGGTATTTCAGCATCTTCTGGCTTCTGGTGTTTCGTGGAGAAGTCAGTGATAAATCTTACTGTTGCTTTTTAAAAGGCTTAATGGTTTGTCTTTGGATGCTTTTAAGATTTTACCTTTGATTTTCATTGTTTACCAACAAGCTTAGTTTCTTAGTTTCCTTTGTACTCACCCTGCTTGGTTTTTTTTGTTTTTTGTTTTGTTTTTTTTTTTTTTTGAGGATCTTGCTCTGTCGTCCAACCTGGATTACAGAGGTGCAATCTCAGCTCACTGCAAACTCAGCCTCCCAGGTTCAAGTGAGTCCATGTAGCTGGGAGTACAGGCCTGTGCCACCAGCCCGGCTAATTTTTTTTTTTTTAAGATGGAGTTTTGCTCTTGTTGCCCAGGCTGGAGTGTAATAGTGTGATCTTGGCTCACTGCAACCTCCACCTCCCGGGTTCTAGAGATTCTCCTGCCTCAGACTCCTGAGTAGCTGGGATTACAGGCGTGAGCCACCATACCCGGCTAATTTTTGTATTTTTATTAGAGACGGGGTTTCACCATGTTGCTAAGGCTGATCTTGAACTCCTGACCTTAAGTAATCTACTTGTTTCTGCCTCTCAAAGTGCTAGGATTACAGGTATGAGCCATCGAACCTGGCCATACACCCAGCTAACTTTTGTATTTTCAGTAGAGACAGGGTTTCACCATGTTGGCCAGGCTGGTCTTGAACTCCTGACCTCAGATGATCTGCCAGTCTCAGCCTCCCAAAGTGCTGGGATTACAGGCATGAGCCACCACACCCAGATAGTGGTGCTTTTTATCATCAAAGGGGTTGGATCTTGTCAAAGGCCTTTTTTGCATCAACTGAGGTAATGGTGTGGTTTTCCCCTTTGATCGGATTAATGTGGTATATTACACTGATTGATTTTTTTTGTTTTTTTGAGACAGTTTTGCTTCATCGTCCAGGCTGGAGTGCAGTGACACGATCTTGGCTCACCTCAGCCTCTGCCTCCCAGGATTAAGCAAATCTCCTGCCTCAGCCTCCCAGGTAGCCGCTACCATGCCTAGTTAATTTTTGTATTTTTAGTAGAGATGAGGTTTTGTCATGTTGGCTAGGTTGGTCTTGGACTCCTGATCTCAGGTGATCCACCCACCTTGGCCTCCCAAAGTGCTAGGATTACAGGTGTGAGCTACCACGCCCGGCTCTTTAATTTCTTTCAGCAGTGTTAAATTCTTTTTAGTGTATAATTCTTTCACTTCTTTGGTTAAATATATTCCTTTGTATTTGATTCTTTTAGATGCTATTGTAAGTGGAATTGCTTTTTAAATTTCCTTTTCAGATTCCTCATTGCACGTGTAGCTGTGAAGAAACACAACTGATTTGGGTGTATTGAGCTTGTACCCTGCAACTTTCCTGAATTTGTTTGTCAATTTGAGTAGCTTTCTTGTGGGTCCTTTGGGGTTTTCTACATATAGGATCATATGGTCTACAAATTGAGGTAGTTTTACTTTTTCCTTTCCGATTTGGATGACTTTGATTTCTGCTTTAATTGCTCTATCTAGAACTTCCAGTACAGTGTTGAATAGCAGTGGTAAAAGCAGGCATCCTTGTCTTGTTCTTGATCTTAGGGGAAAGCTTTTTGGCTCTTCACCATTGAAACACGTTATATGTGGGTTTTTCAAAAATTCTCTTTATCATATTAAGGAAGTTCCTTTCTATTCCAACATTTCTCAGTGCTTTTTATCATGAAAGCTGTTGGATCTTGTCAAAGGCCTTTTCTGCATCAATCTAAGTGATCACGTGATTTCCCCCTTTCATTCAATTAATGGGGTATATTACACTGATTGATTTTCTTGTTATTTCCTATAGGGCTTTGCATGCCAGGATAAATCCCACTTAATCATGGTGTATAATCCTTTTAACATGCGTTGGGTTCAGTTTGCTAGTACTTTATTGAAGGTTTTTGCATTTACGTTCATGAGACATACTGGCTGGTAATTTTCTTTTCTTGTGATGTTTTTATCTGGCTTTGGTATCAGGGTAATGCTGGCTTCCTAATTTGCATGTGTTCATTTCTGATTTTTTAACATCACAAATTTGTCATTAATTTTTGGTCTTGCTTCTTTTCTTATGCAAGTATTTCAGGAGGCAAGCTTTCCTCCAAACAATGCTTTCATTGCAATTTTTTTTTTTGAGATGGAGTCTCGCTCTTGTGCCCAGGCTGGAGTGCAGTGGCATGATTTCTGCTCACTGCAACCTCCGTCTCCTGAGTTCAAGCAATTCTCCCTCCTCAGCCTCCCAAGTAGCTGGGATTACAGGCCCCCACCACCACGCCTGGCTAATTTTTGTATTTTTAGTAGAGACAGGGTTTCACCATGTTGGCCAGGCTGGTCTTGAACTCCTGACCTCAAGTGATCCATCCGCCTCGACCTTCCAAAGTGCTGAGATGACAGGTGTAAGCCACCACGCCCCACCTTTTTTATTTCATTTGATACACACTTTATAGTTCTAAGTATTTTTCATTTCCTCCCCTGCACAGAACCTCTGCATGACCCACGGTACCCTGAGAACACCGGCAGGCGGGGGCAGGCACCCACTTCCCCAAAGCCCTGGAGTTGGGCTGGAAGCAGAGCAGAACACTGGTCTCATTTCCTCTTTTATCCTCCCACAGCCCACTCCGCAGCCTCCTGCCTTGGGCCACCATCCTGACCTCCCGACGCAACCACCGGTTCCGATCTTGGCTTCTTCTCCAGGTCTTCCTGTCTCTCGATGTTTCCCTCTAAAGATCCATCATGGCTGGTGCTGGAGGCAGCCAGCAGCACATACTAGCCAGGCATCTTGGCAGGAACAAAGCTGGGCTCCCTCTGCATTTCTCCTTCACTGGCTTTCCTGATGCCTTTCTCTGCCTCGTGCAATATCAGACGTTCTGATGATGTGTCTAATAAGTTGAAATTAAGGTTATAGATGCAATTTAATTCTAAGGACATGAAGAGAAATGATGTGGAGAATGAATGTGTGAAAGGAGGAAAAGCAGGAGGGAAGCCTCTGTGTCCTGCGAGGTTACTCCAGTCCCTGCTAGGAAAGCAAAATGAGAGAGAGAGGGCCTGCACACAGGAGTGGGACCCGAAAGCAAGTATTAAAAATAGTATTAAGCTGGCTGGGCCCGTAATCCCAACACTTTGGGAGGGCAAGGCGGGCAGTCACCTGAGGTAGGGAGTTCAAGACCAGCCTGACCAACATGGAGAAATCCTGTCTCCTGATCAACGTGAAGAATTGCCATCTCTACTAAAAAATATAAAATTAGCCAAATGTAGTGGTGCATGGCTGTAATCCCAGCTACTCAGGAGGCCGAGGCAGGAGAATCACTTGAACCTGGGAGGTGGAGGTTGCAGTGAGCCGAGATCAAGCCACTGCACTTTAGCCTGGGCAACAAGAGCAAAAGTCTGTGTCTCATACACACACACACACACACACACACACACACACACACACACCAATAGTATTAAACTGGCTGGGCGTGGTGGCTCACTCCTGTAATCCCAACACTTTGGGAGGCCGAGGTGGGAGGATCACCTGAGGTCAGGAATTTGAGATCAGCCTGGCCAACATGGTGAAACCTTGTCTCTACTAAAGATACAAAAATTAGCCAGGCATGGTGGCGTGCACCTGTAATCCCAGCTTCTAGGGAGGTTGAGGCACAAGAATTGCTTGAACCTGGAAGGCAGAGGTTGCAATGAACCAAGATGGTGCCACTCGGTGCCATCACCATGTTGGTGCCACCACCATGTTGGTCAAGCTGGTCTCGAACTCTTGACCTCATGTAATCCACCCGCCTCGGCATCCTAAAGTGCTGGGATTACAGGCGTGAGCCACCGTGCCTGCCTCTATATATAATTCAGAGCCAGATTTTTAAAGGAAACTCCCAGCTCAGTGGGAGAAAACTGTTCAAACTCAGAGCAAAGACATGTATTTCATTATGTCAACAACAATCTACATAAAAACAAGTGTGAGGCGTAATTACTATAAAAACGGAGTAGCAAGCGCAAACCTGGCTAAGCTACCTTTTTACTCGCTGGTGACACCTGGGTCTGTCCCCTGCTCCACCCACCGGCTTCCCGCGAGTCTGAAAACGGAAGTCCTGGGATAAGGCTGCCACCTGGTGGTCAATATGAAAACTGCATGGCTATGCCTTGCTGCTCCTAACCCAGCGCTGTTTCAAAAAAATGGAAAAGAAATACAAAGTGAGACAAATGGATGATTTTAAATTATCCGGTAGCCCAGTTGAAAATGTAGAAAGAGGCTGGGCACGGTGGCTCACACCTCTAATCCCAGCACCTTTGGGAGGCCAAGGCAGGCGGTTCACTTGAGCGCAGGAGTTCAAGACCAGCCTGGGCAACATAGTGAGACCCCCTCCTCTACAAAAAAAATACAAAAGTTAGCTGGATGTGGTGGTGAGACCCTGCCTTTGAAAAAAATTAAAAATTAAAAAAACTTAAAAGGTGAATTAATTTTAATGATATATTTTATTTAACTCAATATATCAAAATATTTCAACATGTAATCAATATTTTAAAAGTTTTAATAATAGTTTTACATTCTTACACTGTTTTTGAAACCTAGTGTTTAATTTGCACTTCCATCATATCACCTGGATGCTAAATTTTCATGAGAACTACTCGACCTGTATTTACATCTCGTAAAACTTACAGTTGAAGAGGCAGATGCACATACCCAAATTGTCCCAAGTATGCTTAAACACTTCCTAATGAGTTGTTATCTTGAAAAGTACAGTTAAGCAAAAGGCTCTGAGTTTAATCAGGGGTCACATTTGATGTAATCTCAGTTTAAAAATAAATTCTGCCTCGGGCAGGGGCTGCCTCACCCTCAGTCTGAGTTAGACCACATTAGACACAGCGCACACGCCTCTCCCTGCATATCCGGTGATCTGAGTTTCTATTAATGGAAACGTCTGGAACGGTCACAAGAGAATCCAGTCTCGGACCAGCCTGCATCTGTGCCTAATCTAGTGGCTGCGTGATCAGCCACCCAGATTCCCTCGGAACTGTAGGCTGACTTCCCCATGCGCTGTGGTGGCCGGCAGACAGCCCGCAGCTGCCAACCTCTTTGGGAATTTCCTCAGCTGAAGAGCATCATCCTGACCACGGGTCCGGCCTCCTTTCTGGGTAGCCTGCCTCCAGTGATTGGTCATGGAGTTTTTAAAGGTCCAGCCTTTTCGCCCGAGCTTGGGCGTGTGTTGGGGTTTTGACGTCCTTCTCTTCCCCATGGTTCCGTATCTTCTCTTCCACAGGTACTGATCTCGGGGCACTGGTAAACTTCTGCGTGGTTATTTTCGTTTGAGAGTTTACTTCCTGGTGGAGCTCCAGGTGTGATCATGCATGCTGGAGTGGAGTGTAGAATGTGGATGCTGAAGTGGGATTCTGGAGCTAGATGGCTGATTATGGGGCTGGCCGTGAGGACTACTTCATGGTTGCCAGGGGGAGTGCATTTAGCTTGTGCATGCGACAGCAGGGAGATTGTGAAAACTTCCACTGCTGATGAAATGCCATGGTATTCTAGGAAGACTAGTAACTAGGGGGTCCCCTGGGTCAGGGCGTTGAGATAGGAGGGGAGAGAATACCTATAGAACATAGGGCTAGGCATGGTGGCTGACTCCTGGAATCCCAGCAGTTTGAGAGGCTGAGGTGAGAGAACTGTTTGAGCCCAAGAGTTTAAGACCAGCCTGGGCAACATAAGGCCCACGTCTGCACAAAAAATCAAAAGTAGCCAGGTGTAGTGGTGTGCCCCGGTAGTCCCCGCCACTTGGGAGGCTGAGGCAGAAGGATCTCTTGAGCCCAGGAGGTCGAGGTTGCAGTAAGCTGTGATTATGCCACTGTACTTCAGCCTGGGTGACAGAGCAAGACCCTGTCTCAAAAACAACAAAAAACCTACAGTGAAACTAAGTGGTTGTTGCTAAACGCAGAAAGGTTTTGGAAAATGAAAGAAGCTGAGAATGATTAACAGGTAATGAAAAGCTAAGTGCTTAATCAAGTGACTGCGTGATCAGCTGCCCAGATTCCCTCCAGGTCAGCAGGCTGGATGTGCCCTGGAAGGCAGAACGCCCACGGGAAGGCCCCCAAGACAGCTTCCTTAGGAGCACATACAGAGTTTTTTGTCTCTTGCAGCTGTGAGGTAGACAGACCTTAGGTCTAAGGCCAGGATGTAGCTGTAAGAGCGGCCAAGTTCCCAAGAAGGCTACAGGCTTCACCTAGACATGTTGCTGGTGGTGGAGCCAAGGTCCTGATTCATGAGATGCCGACATCTGGGTTGATGCACCCCAAAACCTCAAATCCCCAGAGCCCATAAGCCCTGAGTGCGCGGAAGCGGCCCTCTCTTCCTAGCAGGGACTGGAGTAACCTCACAGGACACAGAGGCTTCCCTCCTGCAGGACACAATGACCGCATCTCTCTCCTCCACACCTGGCCATGATGGCACCAGGCCTGGTAAGTGAGGAAAGGGACCTTGTCCCAGGGGAGATGCAGAATGGAGCCAAAGAGTGCCAGCAGGGCTGGGCACACATGAAAGGAGCTGGGTGCTGAGAGACTGGACCAAGGGGGAGGCCCATACAGCTGGAAAAAGTGGAGGTGATCAGTTCGGGAGTCCGCTCCCAGGAACAGCACTTAGTGCCGTGCTCTGGACCCTGGGGGTTGGGCCACCGTGCTGCCAGATGGCTCCTAGAAGCTGGCAGAAAGCAGAGTGCACTAAGCAAAGGGGAGAGGCTGGCGCCGCTGTCAGATGGTGAAGGGGGGAGTTAAAAGGCTCACAGGTGGGCACAGTTGTGTGGATGCGCCCTGGAAGGCAGAACACCACAGGAAGGCCCCCAAGATGCATCCATCTACAAAAGCATGGAATATGACCGTGCTGGGGAAGGGCCAGCACAGCTAAGCTCACAGGTGGCTCCCTCTAGAAACCAGGGCGAAGGTGGGAGGTGCTGCTACAGAACAGCCTACCGGGTGGCCAGGGCGCTGGCAGCCTGGGATAATAGGACCCAGAGATGCCGGCAGCCGGGGGCCTGCCCTATAGCCCTATGGAGATGCCTAAGAGTTGGCCACAGGGGCAAAGCCAATGGCATTGCTCAACTCATACAAGCAGAGTCATGAGTGGGTGACAGGGGCTAGGTGGCCTCCATGAAAACATCTGGCTTCTGTTCCCTTGACTAGAGGTGGGTGCTGGCCCTGTGTGCTGCCACGGGGCACCTGGGCGTCCTCTGTTGGAAACTCATTACTCTCCAGTGGACTCACCTGTTCACCTACCCATCTTCAAACTCAATGGTGGGCTTCGAGGCAGGAGCTGTGTCTCAGTCTGGTGAAGCAGCAGGCTTAATAGCCTGCAGGGCTTCTCCAAGTGTGAGCACCTGGGGACCTCGTTAGCAATGCAGAGTCCCAGGTCCCACACGCGCCCAGATTCAGAAACAGCAGGGGCAGGGCCCAGCCTTCCATGCATTACAGCTTCCGGGTGATTCTGATGCATGCTCAAGTGTGAGAATCTGATCCAGAGGAGGGGTTCAGCAGCTGCGAGAAGGATGATTCCCCGGGGTGGCAGGATGGGGGAGAGGCATTGAAGCAGACGGGAGGTTAAGAGAAATGTCACTTCACTTTTGGCCAGTACAGGGAAGTATTAGCCCAGGGAAGGCAGCCCAGCTGTGAAGCTGGCTCACATCCGGGGGCTGTTCCGGTTAGGACTCGGAGCACAGCAGTGGAACATGCCAGAAGGTAGGACAGGCAGTGTTGATCACAGACCTTAGGTTTTAGGATCTGGCAGCTCTGGGTCCAAATCCTTTCTCTGCCACGGACCTGTCCCGATGCTAAACATTCCTGCCCCCCAGTCCCAACAAGGTGTGGACTGTCCTTTACCTTGAGCAAATGTTTCACTTTTTCCAGTGGCAGCATCTTGCTTTGTCACCCAGGCTGGAGTGCAGTGGCGCTACTGTAGCTTGCTGCAGCCCTCGAGCTCCTAGGCTCAAGCAGTCTTCCCACTTCAGCCTCCTGAGTAGCTGGGGCTATGGGCGCACACCACCGTGCCCAGCTAATTTCTTTTGAACTTGTTTTGAAAAGATGGGGTCTGGCCATGTTGCCCATGCTGGACTTGAACTCCTGGCCCCAAGCAATCCTGCTGCCCCAGCCTCCAAAACTGCTGGGATTACAGGTATGAGCCACGGTGTCCAGTGCGCCTGTGTCTTGCTGTTTACAATGACTGTTAATGTATAATTTGGCCTTGCCTTTGAATCTTTATCCCTTTGACAATTTCTGCCTTGTAATATGGCTGAATTTTAGGTCTACCATTTCATTATTTGTTCTCCCCCTTACTCTCTCCTCTTTTGGTTCCTCTTCTTTCTTGCCCTCTTTTGGGTTAAAGATACTTATTTTTTTTTTTTGAGATGGAGTCTTGCTGTGTTGTCCAGGCTGGAGTACAGTGGCATGATCTCAGCTCACTGCAACCTCTGCCTTTTAGGTTCAAGCAATTCTCCTACCTCAGCCTCCCAAGTAGCTGGGACTACAGGCATGTGCCACTGTGCTCAGCTAATTTTTGTATTTTTAGTAGGGATGGGCTGTATTTTTGTTGGTCAGGCTGGTCTCCAACTCCTGACCTCAAGTGATCTGCCTGCCTGCCTTGGCCTCCCAAAGTGCTGGGATTACAGGCGTGAGCCTAATGTACCAGGCCTAAAAATACTTGATTTGAGTTTTAATTTATCTACTGGCTTTTTAGAGATAGTGTTCCTTTTTTTTTCAGTAGTTTCTCTAATATGGCCTTAACTTCTCAGATTCTTGGTACTGTACCAGCTCATGAACGTTGAAATTTCCTTAACCTCTCTGAACCTCAGTTACTTTAGAAGACAAGAATGGTGAATTTCTCTCATGCGTTATCTGGCTACTGGATGAGAGAATGAAGCCGAGTCCATGGCAGAACAGCAGTGCCTGATGACTGTCAGGGCTGCTCCCAGTCCTGTCGCTACTGTTAGAGTGTGGTTCCGATCAGCAGCACTGGGTCCCCCGAGAGTGCACGGAGCCACAGCTGAGCATCCCCAGTCGCCTCATGTGTCCACCTGCTGCGATCACCCACTCTGCTAAGTGGCTGCCCTTCAGGGATGCTGGTGTCTAACCAGGTCACCCCTCAGTGCCCTTTCCATGCCCAGGCCTGACCACCCTGTGCTAGCTCTTGAGGGTGTTCCTGGGCCAGCAGAGCCAAACCAGCTGACGGCAGCCAGGCTCCACCTGCTGTGGCCTCTCCCAGTCACAGACAAAGCCTGGCTTGATTTTCACCCCTGGAGTCCTCCCTGTGCCTTTCAGATGCCTGGCCTCTACCTGTCCGGACCTTCATCTGCAGCCTGTTCTTTCCACTTGCAGTCATAGCTTTTGCAGTCCGCAGGGACACAGGCCTCTGGGGACATTGTCTTCTCACACTCGGCCTCAGCCAGACAGGGTGGAAGCCCCAGGCCTCCCGGGGCAGCCTGCACCACCACTTCAAGGAGGTTTTGGAGAATGTGGTTCTAGGCCTTTATTTTCTCTCTTTTTGGAGACAGAGTCTCACTTTGTCCCCCAGGCTGGAGTGGAGTGCAGTGTTGGGAACACAGCTCTTGATCTCCTGGGCTCAAGAAATCCTCCCACCCCAGACTGCTGAGTAGCTGGGACTACAGGTACATGCCACCATGCTAGGCTTATTTTTTATAGAGATGGAGTCTCACTACATTGCCCAGGCTACTCTCAAACTCATGAGCTCAAGTGATCCACCTGCCTTGGCCTCCCAAAGTGCTGGAGTTCCCGGCATAAGCCGCCATGCCTGGATAATCGGTGTATTTTTAGTAGAGACAGGATTCCCCATGTTGGCCAGGCTTGATTCCAGGCTTTCGAAGTGGGAGTAAGTAACGCTGAGGAGCCTGGATGGGCTGGACACAGGTGGACCGGGCAGCCCTGCAAGACACTAGCAGTTGCTTTAGAAACGCAGGAGGAATGCGAGTGACCTGGATCCTCACATAGTATGTTTCAAGCTCTTGTTTGCTGCTTGAAGGGGTTTTGCTGGAAGCAATTGAAGTGGATGCCTGGAGCTGGCACCCATCTCTCAGCTTCCCTTCCAAAGTGGGGGTTTCTCCTCTAGGGCAACTCCACCCAAATTGTCTTCCTGATTTTTTTTTTTTTTTTTTTTTGAGACAGAGTCTCACTCTGTCACCCAGGCTGGAGTGCAATGGTGTAATCTTGGCTCACTGCGACCTCTGCCCCCTGGGTTCAAGTGATTCTCCTGCCTCAGCCTCCTGAGTAGCTGGAATTACAGGTACCTGCCACCATGCCTGGCTAATTTTTGTATTTTTGGTAGAGACAGGGTTTCACCATATTGGCCAGGCTGGTTTCGAACTCCTGACCTCAGGTGATCTGCCAGCCTCAGCCTCCCAAAGTGCTGTGATTACAGGCATGAGCCACCATGCCTGGCATTTTTTTTTTTTTTTTTTAAGATGAAGTCTTTCTGTGTTGCCCAGGCTGGAGTGAAATGCAAGCTCGGCTCACTGCAACTTCTTCCTGTCTGATGGAAGCACTTCTCCTGCCTCAGCCTCCTGAGTAGCTGGGATTACAGGCACCTGCCACCACGCCCGGCTGATTTTTGTTTCTTTAGTAGAGACGGGGTTTCACCATGTTGGTCAGGCTGGTCTCAAACTCTTGACCTCTGGTGATCCACCCGCCCCGGCCTCCCAAAGTGCTGGGATTACAGGCGTGAGCCTCCGTGCCCTGCCAAGCTCACCTACTTCTTAAAAAGCAGATGATACTATTTTTTTTTGTAGTGACAAGGTCTTGCCATGTTGCCCAGGCTGGCCTTGAACTCCTAGGTTAAAGGGTCCTCCTGTCTTGACTTCCCAAAGTTCGGGATTACAGCATGAGCCCCTGCACCCCACTTGCTGCTGCTGTTAACTCTGAAGCCTCCTAGGGCTTCATATTTTCTCATGGGCAGGCCCAGCCTTCACACATTTCTGGCTTGGTCACGTGGCCTGCCCTCAGGTATTGTGTCTGCTCCTGGCATGTGCTGCTGAGGTGCAATCGCCTTGTGGGCAGGGCCCTTCTGTCAATCATCCTGTTCACCAGCCTGTCCCCAGCAGCCTCCTGGGCCTGCTCCATTGTCGGTGCTCAAGAGGAGTGAATGGCCCGCATCCACTTCGACGATGAGTGTCCACAGCCATGGCAGGACGTCTGCTCGGGTTCTGTGTTCTTGTTACTCTCTAGTGGCTGAAATCTCGAGTCCCCAGCTCCAGGTTTTGGCACATGAGTCCCGCAAACCTTCATAGGTGTGTTTGGCTTGCTGTCTTTTGTTGAACATTCTGACTGTCCTCAAAAGCAAGCTCTCAGGAGATTCTTTGACTCACATGCGTGCTACATGAGAAATGAATCAATGTCCCAGGTAGAAGCTTCTCTGCAGGGCCCAGCGCAGTGGCTCATGCCTATAATCCCAGCACTTGAGGAGGCCGAGGTGGGCAGATCGCTTGAGGTCAGGAGTTTGAGACCAGCCTGGCCAACATGGTAAAACCCCGTCTCTACAAAAAAAACATAAAAACGAGCCAGGCATGAGAGTGTGTGCCTGTAATCTCAGCTACTGAGAAGGCTGAGGCAGGAAAATCACCTGACCCTGGGAGGTGGAGGGTAGAGTGAGCCACTGCACTCCAGCCAGGGTGACAGAGCAAGATTCCTTCTCAAAAAGAAAAAAAAAAAAAATGCTCTCTAGGGCTGGGAGGAGAGGAGAGTTGAGGCCAGGAAGACCACTAAGGATGAGCTGAGAGCTGTGGCGTGAGGCAGAGGGGTCCTGGGAGCATCCCACTGGCTGTGGCTGAGCAGGACAGGCTCATGGGCGCTTTCCCTCTGAAAACACCAGAGCATAGAGTGTGAAGCTGGAAGACTGCAAGTGGAGATGTGGTACCCAGGGTGGAGTCCCACTTTGGCCAGTAGGACAATCGGGTGGGCTGTTGAGCCAAGAGAAACCACAGCCAAATGAGGCCTCAGGATGCCACAGGCCCCTGATTTCCAGGCCAGCTCCTGGCGGGGCAGGGCTCTGTCAGTTACACGGCTGGAGGTAACAATGGCGGACTGCGGCCAAGGGTGGCAAATGTGTGTGGTACTGGCTAAGCCTCCATCTACCTCCCACAAAATCCCCCTGCCACCCCACCCTAGGGACCTGTGGCATCTCATTTCCACACCGTTGCATGTTTTCTGGCTGCTGCCTGGGATGCCCTCACCTCATTCCCCTCCTGACTCGTCCTGGACTTTCCAATAGTCCATGGAAGCCAGTTAGATTCATCCGCATCAGCCTGAGGCCGAGTAGGTGAGTCCCACCTTCAAACTTACAAATGAAGATACAACACAAGCCAGGTGTGGTGGCTCATGCCTGTAATCCTAGCACTTTGGGAAGCCAAGGCAGGCGGATCTCAAGGTCAGGAGTTTGAGGCCAGCCTGGCCAGGATGGTGAAATCTCATCTCTACTGAAAATACAAACATTAGCTGGGCGTGGTGGTGCATCCCTGTAATCCCAGCTACTCAGGAGGCTGAGACGGGAATCACTTGAACCCTGGAGGTGGAGGTTGCAGTGAGCCGAGATTGCACCACTGCACTCCAGCCTGGATGACACAGCGAGACTCCTTCTCAAAAAAAAGAAAGACATAACCCAATGAGCAGTTCTGTTACAAAAAAATATCCAGGGCAGCGGAAAAAAGTCTCGAAAATAGGGTAAGAATGGGCTGTGTGTGCAAATACAGTGAGCATGGACTTGGAGTCAAACAGGAAGAGGTCTCAACTGGAAATCCACCTTACAAGCTGGGTTTTGCTGTTTTGGGGATTGCTGCTGGTTGGCTGGCTGCCTCCCCAGGAAGATGAAAACCCCTGCCTCTTAGGCTTGTGTGAGGATTAAATGAAGTGCGGTTACATCTTGAGCTATGGCCAGGCTACAAGAACTTGTCTTTAAGAGGAGTTTCATCTAAAGGCACTGTGGTTTATGAGGATTACAAGGCACTTACACAGAGCTCTCATCTCCCTTCGCAGGGTTTCGCCGTGGTCCAGGGCCCCAACAAGCACTTGAAGCGTGTTGCAGCACCAAAGCTTTGGATGATTGACAAACTAGCGGGAGTATTTGCACCCTGTCCATCGATGGGTCCCCACGAGCTGAGGGAGTGTCTTCCCCGATCCTCTTCCTTAGGAATAGACTCGAGTACGCCTTGACTGGAGATGAGGTCAAGAAGATATGTATGCAACGCTTCATTGATGGCAAGGTTCCAGTGGACATTGTGTACCCTTCTGGATTCATGGATGTGATCAGCGTTGAGAATACAGGTGAGCTTTTCCACCTGGTCTATGACACCAAGGGCCATTCTCCCATTTACAGCATCACAGTAGAACAGGCAAAGTACAATCTGTGCAGAGTAAGGAAGTTTGTGCAGAGTAAGGGAGTCCCATGCCTGGTGACTCACGATGCTCGAACCATCCACTACTAGACCTTCTCATCCAGGTGAATGATACTCTGCAGATGGATTTAAGGACCGGCAGGATGATCGACTTGATCACATTTGACTCTGGCAATGGGTGTCTGCTGATGGGTGGAGCCAGCCTTGGTCGTGCTGGTATGATGACCAACAGGGAAAGGCATCCTGGCTTTCTAACATTTCCTGTCACTGGCCATGACAATCAACTTTGCATTTCCCTGCCCTGGGGAAAGGGCATCCAACTTACTGCTGCTGAAGAGAGAAAAGAGGCAGGCTGCTAGACAGAGCAGTGGCTGAATTGCAGTAGCAGCATGTCTTTTTTCTGTGCATAAATAGTGAATTCTCGTTTCTTACAAAAATAAATTTAGAAAAGCTCTGATTTGAGGCGAGGCATTGGTGGCTCACTCCTATAATCCCAGCACTTTGGGAGGCAGAGGTGGGGGGCGACAGACTCCGTCTCAAAAAAAAAAAGATGATCAGGATATTTAGAGCCTTGGAAACATACGGTTGAGGTGAGGGTGACCCTTGTGGTCACCTTCCTAGTTGTCGAGTGGCGTGAGTGAGGTTCTCCCGGCATTTGTAATGTGCTGACCTGCAGTAATGACCCTGGCGCTCCTTGTGTTGTGTCTATCGACTTTTCTGTCTCCACTGGTTTTCCTTTGTGTATAAAGGGTTCTCTTATGTGAACAATGGATGTCAAATACACTTTCTTTGATAGTGTAGTCTCAAGTGTATAATGTATCTGTGAAAGAACCGGAGAAGTGTAGTGATAATGTTCGATATTCGTCCCTGTCCAAATCTCATGCTGAGATGTCATCCCCGGTGTTGGAGGTGGGGCCTGGGGTGGGTGTTTGGGTCATTAGGGAGGACCCCTCATGGCTTGGTGCAGTCCTTGGTGGTTCTAGTGAGAGGTGGTTGTTGGAAAGTGTGTGGCACCCCCTCCCTCTGCTCCAAATTTTGCCACATGAAGCGCCTGCTCCCCTTCCACCTTCCACCATAGTTGTCAGTTTCCCAAGGCCTCCCCAGAAGCTGGGCAGATGTCACCATGCTTCCTGTACAGTCTGCAGAACCGTGAGCCAATTAAATCTCTTTTCTTGGCTGGGAGCAGAGGCTGATGCCTGTAATCCCAGCACTTTGGGAGGTTGAAGGGGGTGGATCACCTGAGGTCAGGAATTCAAGACCAGCCTGACCAACGTGGTAAAACCCTGTGTCTACTAAAAATACAAAAATGAGCCAGGTGTAGTGGTGCATGCCTATAATCTCAGCTACTTGGGAGGCTGAGGCAGGAGAATCACTTGAACCCGGGAGACAGAGGTTGCAGTGAGATTGTGCCACTGCACACCAGCCTGGGCAAAAAAGTGAGACTGCATCTCAAAAAAAAAAAAAAAAAAAGGTCAAGCACAGTGGCTCATGCCTGTAATCCCAGCGCTTTGGGAGACTGAGGTGGGTGGATCACTTGAGGTCAGCAGGTTCAGTCCAGCCTGGCCAACAAAGTGAAACCCTGTCTCTACTAAAAATACAAAAAATCACCAGGCATGGTGGCTCACACCTGTAATCCCACCACTTTGGGAGGTTGAGACTGGTAGATCACTTGAGGTAGGAATTGGAGACCAGCCTGGCCAATATGGTGAAACCCCGTGTCTACTAAAAATACAAAAACGAGCCGGGTATGGTGGCAGGCACCTGTAATCCCAGCTGCTCAAGAGGCTGAGGCAGTGGAATCGCTTGAACCAGGGAGGATGGAGGTTGCAGTGAGCCGAAATCACGCCACTGTACTCCACACTCTAGCCTGGATGACAGAGTGAGACTCCATCTCAAAGAAAACAAACCTCTTTTCTTTGTAAAATACCCAGCCTCAGGTATTTATAGCAATGCAAGAACGGCCTAATGTACGTAGACAGCTATTTCATAGGGTAATTAAGAGACCTTGCCTGTGTTGTGCTGTGTTAGCTGATGTTAATTATCAGTGTCCATTTTAAGGGGTTTATAGTGTGTTAGGATAAATGAGTGTTAGTTTAGGGACTAACGTGTACATGCAAATTTTTCCAGTGGAATTAATGATAATTATATTCTCAACTTTGGAGAATTCACACCAGGAGGAGTTTTTATGTACAAATTACCCTTGTAAAGCCAGAGAATGTAGGTGAAAAATACATGAGACACACAAAATTTTCTTAAATGTGTTTTTTGTTCTGTTTGTTTTTGAGATGGGGTTCTCACTCTGTTGGCCAGACTGGAGTGCAGTGGCACAATCTCTGCTCACTGCAACCTCTGCCTCCTGGGCTCAAGTGATCCTCTGACTTCAGCCTCTCAAGTAGCTGGGACTACAGGCATGTACCACCACACCTGGCTAATATTTTTTTGTAGAGACAGGGGTCTCACTACGTTGCCTAAGCTAGTCTTGAGGTCTTGGGCTTCCATAATGGTTGAACTAATTTACACTCCCACCAACAGTGTAAAAGTGTTCCTTTTTCTCCAAACCTCTCCAGCATCTGCTGTCTCCAGATTTTTTAATGATCGCCATTCTAACTGGTGTGAGATGGTATCTCAATGTGGTTTTGATTTGCATTTCTCTAACGACCAATGATGGCATTTTTTCATATGTTTGTTGGCCACATATTTGTCATCTTTTGAAAAGTCTGTTCATATCCTTTGCCCACTTTTGAATGGGTTTTTTTTTCTTGTAAATCTGCTTTAGTTCTTTGTAGATTCTGGATATTAGCCCTTTGTCTGATGGGTAGACTGGAAAAATTTTTTCCCATTCTGTTGGTTGCTGATTTACTCTAATGATTGTTTGTTTTGCTGTGCAGAAGCTCTTACATTTAATTAGGTCCCATTTGTTTATTTTTCCTTTTGTTGCCACTGCTTTTGGTGTTTTAGTCGTGAAGTCCTT
The DNA here is from genome assembly GCA_963573385.1 of Cacajao melanocephalus. Classification (NCBI taxonomy): domain Eukaryota; kingdom Metazoa; phylum Chordata; class Mammalia; order Primates; family Pitheciidae; genus Cacajao; species Cacajao melanocephalus. The sequence goes on along the minus strand of CAUYLG010011070.1, from coordinate 10,168 downwards.
GCCTGTGCCTATGACCTGAATGGTTTTGCCTAGGTTTTCTTCTAGGGTTTTTATGGTATTAGTTCTTAAGTTTAAATCTTTAATCCATCTGGAGTTAATTTTTGTATAAGGTGTAAGGAAGGGGTCCAGTTTCAGCTTCCTGCCTATGGCTAGCCAGTTCTCTCAACACCATTTATTAACAGGGAATCCTTTCCCCATTGCTTGTTTTTGTCAAGTTTGTCAAAGATCAGATGGTTGTAGATGTGTGGCATTGCTTCCAAGGCCTCTGTTCTGTTCCATTGGTCTATATCTCTGTTTTGGTACCAGTACCATGCTGTTTTGATTACTGTAGCCTTGTAGTATAGTTTGAAGTCAGGTAGCATGATGCTTCCAGCTTTGTTCTTTTTGCTTAGGTTTGCCTTGGCTATGTGGGCTCTCTTTTGGTTCTATGTGAAGTTTAAAGTGTTTTTTTCCAGTTCTGTGAAGAAGGTCAATGGTAGCTTGATGGGGATAGCATTGAATCTATAAATTACTTTGGGCAGTATGGCCATTTTTACAATATTGAGTCTTCCTAACCATAAGCATGGAATGTTTTTCCATCTGTTTGTGTCCTCTCTTATTTCCTTGATCAGTGGTTTGTAGTTCTCCTTGAAGAGTTCTTTTACATCCTTTGTTAGTTGTATTTCTAGGTATTTTATTCTCTTTGTAGCAATTTTAAAAGCTTTTTGGAAGAAAGTTAATAGTTTTCTGGACACCCTTAAACCCACAATGTAGGAAAAAATTAAGGAGTAGTATCAGGGACCTGTCCTGTTCTACACATTTACATTTAATACTCCTAACCCCTCTTAACAATGTAATTCCCATTTTACAGATGATGAAACTGAAGCAGAGAACAAACTCAGCTAGGCAGCAGGGCCTGAGAACTAATTTCTACCCACATGAGGGGGAAGGGACAGGGCTTGTGATTTGAAAGCCAAGTCAAAAACTGAAAGTATGACTCCTCTCTTAGCAGTATCTTTTAAAGAGCAAAAATTCCTAATTATGTTTATCAATTTTTAATTTTGTGGATTGTGCTCTTGTTATTATACTTAAGAAACTGTTTTTGAACCCACAATCACAAATATTTATTCATATATTGTCTTCCAGAAGTCTTAAGTTTTAAGACTTTTAGAGTTTTAAGTTTTAGCTTTAAATTTATTATCCTTTTTGGGTTGATTTCTGTATGTGGTGCATGGTATGAACTGAAGTTCATATTTTTGCATATGGATATCCAATTTTTTCAGCACTACTTGTTAAAAAGACTATCCTTTCTTCACCAGATTGCCTGTGCATCTTTGTCAAAAATGGGTTAAGGATCAATGTATAGATCTATTTCATTGCATTAATCTGTCGATTTTGATGCCATTACATAAAAATGATTTCTGTAGCTGTATAATAGATCATGAAATTAAATAGTGTCAGTCCTCCAACTTTGTTATTCTTTGTCAAATTTTGTTTATACTAGATCCATTGCATTTTTATATACATTTTAAAAGCAGTTTATTAATTTCTACAAAATCTCGCTTGGATTTTGACTGGATTGTGATGAATTTTAGAAAAATTTACAGTCTGATCTGTAAATATAGTGTAGTACATAGTTACATTTATTTAGGTCTTTTAAATTTCTCTAAATAATTTTATAAATTTCAGTGTCATATTTTACATGTTATCAGATTCAGCCATAAGTATTCTGTATTTTATGATGTTGTAAACATATTATTTTATTAATTTCAGTTTTTGTTGCTACTATATTGATATAGAATTGTTCTATTGGTGTATTGGTCTTATATCTTGCAGCCTTATAAAACTCATGTGTTACTTACTGTACCTTTTTCTGTGGATTCCATGAGATTTTCTACATATATAATTATGTCTCCAAATAAAAACTATTTTATTATTTTCTATCCTATTCATCTACTTATTTTATTTTTTTATTTTTGTGACTGCATAGTTAAGTATATATATTTATGAGGTACATGAGATGGTGTGACATAGGCATAAAATGTGTAATAATTACATTAGGATAACGGGGTTTCCATCCCCTCAAGCATTTACCCTTTCTTTGAATTGCAAACAATCCAACTATACTCTTTTAGTTATTTTAAAATATACTCTATGTACTTTTAATTTCTTCTATTTGCCTTAATATACCAGCTAGAACCTCCACTATAATATTAAACAGAGATGGTGACAGCAGACATCTTTGCTTTGTTTTCCTTCACTATTAGGTATGATTTCAGCAACACATTTTTCATAGTGACCACTATCAGGTGTCCCTTCTAGAACAGAAGTTCCTTTCTATTCTCAGTTTGTTGAGAAGTTGTTTTTTTTTCTTTTAATCAGGAAACATGTTAGATTTTGTCAAATGCTTTTTCTGCATTTATTGAAAGGATTATATTTTTTCTTCTCTTTTAGTACTATTTATTTACTATTTAATTTCCCCATATTTAGAGGTCTACCTGGTAGACTTTCATTATTTACTCATAATTTAATTTCATTATTGTTAAAGAATATAATTTGTATGACTTGAATCTGTTTATATTACTTGTGACTTGATTTATTGATTAGAATAATGTTTTTGTATCATTTATAAAAGTCTTCATGAATGTCTCACATGTACATGGAGTTTGTGCATTCTTTTGATGTTAAGTGATGCATTCTGTAAATATCAGTTCCATCAAGTTGACTTAAAGTGTTGTTCAAGTCTTCAGCATCTATACTGATTTTTCATCTTGTTCAAGCAATTATTGAGAGAGGAACTCTGAAATCTTTGACTGTAATTGTAGATTTGTCTAATTATTTCAATTCTATTAGCTTTTGTTTTCTTTACTTTGATATTGTGTTAGCAGGTGTGTAAATATTAGGAGGTTGATGTCCTTCTCATGAATTGATACACTTCATCCCTGGTTTTATGCTTTACCTGAAATCTCCTTCCTCTGATGTTAATATAGGAACTCTAGCTTTCTTTTGGTTACTTTTTCTTTTTTGAGATGGTGTCTCACTCTGTCACCCAGGTTGGAGTGCAGTGGCACAGTCTCGGCTCACTGCAACCTCCGCTTCCCAGGTTCAAGCGATTCTCCTGCCTCAGCCTCCCAAGTAGCTGGGATTACAGGCTCGCACCACCACCTGGGCTAATTTTTGTATTTTTAATAGAGACCGGGTTTCACCATATTGGTCAGGCTGGTCTCGAACTCCTGACCTCTGCCTGCCTCAGTCTCTCAAAGTGCTGGGACTACAAGAGTGAGACGCTGCCCAGCCCCTTTTCTGTGAATTCTTAACTGCTCTGTGCCTTTATCAACAGAAAAAAAAAATCCTACACCATAGACTTAATAGCGTTATATATGTAAAGTGCTTAGAGTGAACATGTCATTAGAGCTATGTAAGCGTAATCTATTAATTTGATTATTTCTCTATACATTCAACAAATAGTAATTAAGCAACTACATTATGCAAAGCACTATACAAGGTGCTGGAAATATTCTTATATATAAAACAAATAGTTTATAGACTATTGGGGGAAAGCAACAATAAGCAAACATGTTTTAAAGCGAATCATTTTATAAACGTGAAGGAGAAAGAATATGCAGAGAGAGAGAGAATGCAAGGATGTTGGTGGTAGGGGGAGAAGGGAGAGGCACTTAGGTTTGGCCATCAGAAAAGGCTTCCTTCAGAAAAGTGGAGGAAGCATTTGTCCTAAGGCCTGAATTGAGAGGAAGACGCCAGTTTCCAAAGGCGAAGAGGAGGAGTACTTCAGACACAGCGGGAAATCTGTGTGATAGTCCCCAGGGTGGACAATGGCTGTCCAGTAGAATCTGGGCTTAGTGGGTGAACGTGAGTCACCTTCAGTGAAGGCAGGGGTCACATTAGACAGGGCCTAGGAGGGAATGGTAGGATTCAGATTTGATTTTATGAGCCCTGTGAAGTCATTGAAAAGCTTGAAGCAAGACAGTTACATGATCCAATTTACTTTTTCAAATGCTCTTTCTGACTTCCATATAAAATTAGATTGGTTCAAGAGCAAGATAGATTACAGGAATGCCATCACAGGGGATCTTGGCTGCTGCATCCTATGAACTACACAGACCACACAGGCAGTGGTCTGTTTGGGTCACACATGCAAAATGTAACCTTTTGTGTCTCGGGAAGCCAGTCCAAGGCCTTGTGTAGTTTTGGGGCTTGGATCATGGAGGTTCCACTGGGGCTGGGAGGGAGAATGTATTTTGACTGTTGGGTAATGTCTTGCAGCTTGTAACATGTGGCTTTGATCTACTTGAGTGAGACTCTCAGTCTGTTTAGCTGACATCATTTATACAGTCTGTTTGGCGTTCAAGAAGTAAATTATCTCTCTTCAAATCTTTTAATTCTATCATCAGCCTATTTTAATATTACACTATTAATAAGAACATTTTTCTCTCCTACTCTTGAAGTGGACATTTGAGGAAATAATTACGAGACTCAAAATCATTTCGTATTGAGATTATCTATATATTCAATCATTTGGCCAAATTCCTGTGGCTTTGTTTGTTTGCTTGTTTTTGAATAGATATGTTTTAATGTCTGGAACTACATGGTACCAATAATTAGCTTGAATGTTATTTCCTATTTTTATTCAGGCCTGTCTGGTGTTACATAAATAGTTCTGAAGTGCTGAGTATCTGTTGATCCCTATTTTGACTCTTAGTGGTTATATGAATTTAAATCTCTCAGACTGTCAGCTAGATCAGCTGTGACTACTTCCATTTTAATATTCCAGGGCTTTGGATGGTATCTGAGGACACTGGGGAGGCATAGCGTTGCTTTTAATGATGATTTTATAAAATTGTCCTGGTTGGGTTCTCTGAGAATCAGATGCTGAGATGGAGTTGGGAGTGCAAAAGTTTTATTAAGGAATAAGACTCGTGAAAAGAAAAAGGAGGAAACAGAATTGAGCTGAGGTGTCATCACACTGTGACACAGTCCTGACAAACTCAAGGCTCCAGATCAATGACTGCCCATTAAAAGATTCCTGCATTGGGCAAAAGTGGTTATGCCCTAGTATCACCATCTGACTCAATTACTGGCCTAGAGTCCCCTCAAGAGGAGCAGGACCTCAATTCAAAAATTAAAGTGAACTCCAGAAAGAGCTAACCACTACTGCAGACTGACAGCTTACCATACTTCTTACATCTGGATAGCAATTCTTCCTCTGAAAGGGAAGCAAAGTGGTGGCATGTCTCTTTGTCTTCCACATGTAAATTGCATCCCTCTGCCTGTCAGAGAAGCTTGTGCTGTGCAGTCTACTTGTCTACACACATGAGCGAACACCTCCTCCTTTCTTCTTCATGGTAAATGTAGAAGAGGGAAGTTAGTGGAACAAACAATGGCCCTCATTGTTGTTCTTGGTCTAAGGACCACTACTGCTACTCATTGTTTTCCTCCTCTACTACTCATTCAAATTTGTCCTCATTCTCAGCTACCACCTCTGCTGGTCTCAGTGGCTTACTTGATGGTGTCACTCTAACCTCATTTCTGAGGGATTTGAGCTCCTTCTCAGCCAGAGCTGCACCCTTTTTCATTCTCAACCACAACTGGGCAAGGAAGAACAAAGAAGCACCAAAGTGGATCACCTGGGTTCTGCGTGGACTCCTCCTTGCCTCTGGGATGTAATGGCAGCCCTGTCTCCTCCTGCTGATCGCATTAGTTACTCCTGAAAAAAATGGTGGATCCTCTTCTTACCTACCACTCTCTGGGCATGAGGAGCCCGAGTTGCCTCAGCAGTAGCTGCAGCTTGTTGTTCCGTTACCCTCTTGCTGCGTACACTGGCAAGAGCGCTCCCTTTTGGTATTGAGAACCTTTATCTCTATATTAACCTTTCAGAAATAGGAAGCACAATTTCTGGCAGTGGTGGTCTGTGGTTCTTCTCCCCATACGTGCCTCAGTTCTCAAACCCATGTATTCTTTCTACAATGGACCCAGTACCATAGAAACATCTCTGACTCCCTAGGTATATGACATCCTGAAGGATGGTATCCAACTTTTATAGAGTTTTGCCTCTGGGCTGGTACTTCAGCTGTACCTTCAAACTGACCTTTTTAGTCCTCTCTGAGCCTGGCTGCTCCTAGATGGTATGCTAGGTGATACTACAGTTTTGGGTCCCGTCTCACACCTCCATCATTGTAAAGTGAGTTCTCTAATCGGATACTATACTGTTTGGGATTCTGTCTCACTGAATCAAACATTCTGTAAGCCCCATGATAGAGGTGTTAGCTAAAGTCCTGAAGCAGAAATGGCAAACCTGTACCTGAAATAGGTGTCTACTCCTGAGAGATCCAATATAATAAACTGCACCAACTGGTCAGTTGATCTCTTCAAGGAAAAAGCCCCAAAGGAGCTTCAAATTAGCTTCTGTTGCTAGTAGGTCAGACATTCATCAATGGCAGTGCTTAAACTGATCTTGGTGAGTGGGAGATGGTCCTGTTAATCCCATGTAGAGCTTTCATCAACTCTGCTCCCATGGTCATATTATTCACCTGTCCTTTTTGTCAACACTGGAGTGGCTGCTAATACCAATTGGCCATGTCATTTTTTCCACTTTGGTTGGGCAGTGCCTCATTCACAGTAGATGCTAGTTCTAATGAGCTTTATTTAATATGTGAATTTTTTTAAAATAAAGCCTCCAAACTTGGTGCCCATTCTAATATATACATCCACATACCTCTGCTTTTAATATTTTTGTCTCCAATCTCTTTCCTTCTAGGCTCTGGACCGGCGACCAGGCTATTTGCCACTAACCATGGAAGTTTTCTTCCCCCGTCACTGCTATTTTTCAAGGCATCCTTTGAGTGAGGCTATAATGTAGTCTTCATGAATTTTCGGCTTGTACCCACTCACTGAGATGACCCATTACAACACCAAGCTCTGGTTTTTTTTGTCTTTCCTTCTTGGTTTATAAAATGTCTTTTGTAATTGGCCTAACCCAATATGGCCATAAGTGAGATAAGAAAAGAATACTAGAGCAACTGTGATGGATGAATGGGAATTTGGGCTACTTGCTCATGCACCAAGATGACACTTTCTTCTTCTGCTCATAGTAGGGTTTGAATATACCATTTCCATTTTATGATCATCTGCTGTGGTCATCTCCCCAAATTTTTTATTTGATGAGTCCAATAGGACCCAGCTGTTCCAGACATATGGTCATCTGGTGTCTCATGGTCAAATGTTTTATATCTACTACAATTCAATAGCATAAAAGCCTAAGAGCTCTTTTCCAATGCTGGATGATTCTCTGCTAGAGATGGTATAGCTTGTCTCCAGAAATTCAGGTTTGTTTATTGCTATTCTTACACTAGAACTTGCTGTAAAGCTCACACTACATATTTTGTAGCACTGCTATCTCCAGCACCATAGGGCATGCCAGATTATGTGACCCAATTGCCAATGTTGCTCTTCCAGAAGCCAAAAAGTCCTACTAGGCATTGTGCATGCTTCTTTGTCAAAGGAGATACAAGATGCAAAAATTTCTCTTTTACTTTAAACAGGATAACTAAGCATGCCAGTAGACCCTAAATATTTTACTGAGATGGCAGACCCAATAATTATTACAGCATTTATTTCCCGCTGTCTGGAGTACATGCATCTTACCATGGCCTCCAGTGTACTCTCCACTTTTTCATCATCATCACTGTGATGTTCTGCAGGATGTCCAGATGGAGGAGCTAACAAAGCAATTAACAGAGGGCGAAATTGTAAATATGCATTGTTTTCTGTTCCACGTGAATGCAAACTATTTCTGAAAGTCTTTCATCATTAAGATATGGTAGAATATATTTGCCAAGTCACTGGCTGCATATCATATTCTTGTGGCCACATCAATTCACTCTAGCAATCTGAAATAGCAGCAATCATTAGGGCTGCTGCAGACTGAAGCTGGGACAGTCTGCACAGTTATTCTCTAGGGCCCATCCAATGTTTTCAGGGCCAAACCAGCAAGTTAAGTAGATAGTGATCACCACCTTACCATATTTAAGCATGATACTAATCTCTAATAACTCCTACTTCCAGAGCATATGATTCTGTTTGTGTCTTACCATCTTGCAGAGATGGTATAAGATGGTATCTTGGGAGAATGTGCTGGTAGAGGGATAGGCACAGACTGATGGGGTGATTTTAAGTATTTGAAATGTACATAGGTGCTGCTGGTGGTGATGGTGATAAATATAGAGATAAAGATTTTGGATAATTGCATTGATTGCATTATTAAATTGCACTGACGCCTTGCATGTGGATAAAGGAATGCTGAGGGCAGTTAACAATGGGTTAACAATAGAAGTTCCTAAGGGAAGAATTATCTTTGCCTTTTGGAGAAAAAAGCTTCTCATTTTCCTCCCATACAGGCAAATACTTGCTTTTATTGAAAAAGGGATACCCACTTCTACAGGCTGAAATTATTCAAAGAAGTTTATGGAGTCAAAGTCTTGAGGTTATTATCTATATGTCCCCACATCATGTGTCAGAGATGCAGGTCTTCCCAACCAAGGCTTTGGCTTTGTCACGACAAACTTGCCTTGGTTGGGCATTTAACAGTCTTTCAAGTTCAGCTGCTGTTTATTAGATTCTAGATTTGATCTCATACTTTGAGAGGAGGACTTTGTGTAGCCTGCCAAAGAGACTCTCTGGCTCTCATGCTTAGTTTTTAGTTCTTTCCATTGTTAACTGCCATAACACATTGTTATGTGGATAATGGAATGAGGCAGCCATGCAATTTAGTAACAATCATCCAAAATCATTATCCCTGTATTTATCACCATTACCACAAGCAGCACCCCTGTACATTTCAAATACTTAACATCATCCCACCAGCCGTGCCTATCCCTCTACCAGCACATTTTCTCAAGATACCATCAATGAAAGTTTTAACAGTTAGACCACCACATTGCCGCAGCCCATCTGTGCTCTACATGCCACCAGAAATGGGGTCCTCCTTGCTAGTTCTAAGTTAACTGTTCCAGTGCATAAATCCATCTTACCTCCTGCTTTCTCAGAACTCTCCCAGTGCCAATATTACCTATAAAAAGAAAAGGAAGGCAACAGGGTTAGGTAGAGGAAGCTGCCAGACCTTGATGCTGCCCTGACAATGCCTCTGCCAGCCCCACGAGGCACTTCAGAGAAAAGCTTTCCTCTTAAAGGAATTCTGCATTGTGATGAACATCTGTGTTATTAATTTGTTGGCTTAAGGCTGCCCTCAAAAAAGGATGATCTCAGCTGTCACCTCTTTTTTCTGTCCTTGACTGAGGAGCACCCCCAAAAGAGGTGACCTTGGCTTGAAAGCTGTGAAAGACACTGAAGGTTTGTCTGGAGGCAGCCAGCTAAACACATACCTTGTAGCTTGGCAGAAAGTATTTTCTTGAAGGGGGATATGGGCAGCCTATCTCTGTACCTACCAAAAAATCATAGACAACCACAGCCAGACAAAATTCTGAAGAATTTGTTTGGTCCCTTCTGCTTTCAAATGCTACTAGTGTAAGATGCACAGTTGGTTTGTATACCTCCAAGAAACAAACACACACAAAACAACAAAGCCAATCATAAAAGGCCATCAATTTATACACATCCCATTACAAAGGTGTTAAAATCTAGAAAAATATGCATCTTAAAACTTGATAAAATACAGTACTTGCTTTCCTCTTTGATAACATTTTATGTATGGAAACACCTTGCAACTCCTCTCTAGCACAGGGACTCAGGCCAGCATCATCCTGAACTGGAAAAAGGAGCTCATCTCTATTTCTTCATGTTCTGTTGACTGTGTTGCATGTAGAGTTAAAATAATCTTTCCACCTCTGCTAAGAACACATAGAAATGAGAGATTAAATTTAAAAAGGAAAACCAAAGAACATAGCCAGCCTTAAAAAATACCCAATTCAGGAGAGATCCAAGATGGCCGATTAACAACAGCTCAGGGTCGTAGCTCCCAGTGAAAGCGCAGACAGCGAGTGGACGCCGCACTTTCAGATGAATTTTTGTTGCCCACAGACTAGGAGATTCCCGGCGGAGGAGCCACACGGGTCGCCAGCGCGACTTTTTTGGCCGGCGCGGCTGTTTTGCCGGCGCCCCAGCACGGCGCTTCTCGGCGCGGAGTATACGGGACGACTCCGGCTCGGCTGGTCCC
>CAUYLG010011068.1:0-10419 GCA_963573385.1 Cacajao melanocephalus | reverse complement strand
GAGACCAGCCTGACCAACATGATAAAACCCCGTCTTTACTAAAAATACAAAAATTAGCTGGGTGTGGTGGTACGTGCCTGTAATCTCAGTTACTTAGGAGGCTGAGGCAGGAGAATCACTTGAACCCGGGAGGCGGAGCTTTAAGTGAGCCAAGATTGTGTTATTGCACTAAAGCCTGGGCAACTAAGTGAGACTCTGTCTCAAAAAAAAAAAAAAGATTTTATTATTCTCTTGTACACAGACTCAGTCTTTTCATTGTTTCTTATGAGATAGTTTTCAGGTCATGCACCATGGTTAATGTCTCTCCAGACTGGGATGTCCAGAACCAAAACCAATACCAATGGATCAACCAATCTATGCAATGAATTTTATTTCCTTTTAGCGAGATATGATAGTTAAAACTAGTTAGGATTTACCTATGTTTTTAAATATTTTTTAAAAATATTTTTTCCTTAAAAATTGCTCATCTATAACTTGCAAGAAATTCAATAAAACCATAAAGTGTTTTAACGTCAGTCATGTAGCTAAAAATGTAACACTTTAAATGGAAATACAAACTATACATCATACATTTCTTTTGTAGAACTGAAAAAAGCCTGTGCTTCAATTGGGCATTCCATTTTTTTTTTTTTTTTTTTTTTTTTGAGAAGGAGTCTCACCCAGTCAGTCGCCCAGGTGGAGTGCAGTGGCGCGATCTCGGTTCACTGCAACTTTCACCTCCCGGTTCAAGCAATTCTCCTGCCTCAGCCTCCCAGGCAGCTGGAACTATAGGTGCATGCCACCATGCCCAGCTAGTTTTTGTATTTTTAGTAGAGATGAGGTTTCACCATGTTGGCCAGGATGGTCTCAATCTCTTGACCTCGTGATCCACCTGCCTAGGCCTCCCAAAGTGCTGGGATTACAGGTGTGAGCCACTACCCTTGGCTGCATTCCTTATTTTTTACATCACTCTATGTTCCTTAGTTCCTGTCAAACCCATCTGATACCATGTTAACTACTAGTACTATCATCTAGCTCATAATTCACTATCCTTTCCTACATCACCCAGTGAGAAGTTGCTCCCCAACTGGAGAAATCAAAGATTTGGGACTAGGACCGTGGCTCTGCCATTTACCACCTATGTGATCTCAATTCATTCGAACTCTGGTTTACTTCTGTTGCAAATTGCATCATAATACGTAATTGAAATGTTTGAGTATACAGAAAACACATCTTGAACTTTTAATGTAATAATTTACATTCCGCAAAGTCCAATAGGTTCTCATAAATCTTTCTTCAAATCTTTCCCTTCAGGCCTTAAACCTTTTGAACAGCATCATCTGGGCGTATAATGCCTCCAGTGGAAGCCATTTGCAATCTTTTGTGGTTCACTTTTTTTTTTTTTAACAAGGCAAAATTGAGGCATCACTTTCCCTGACTGTAGTGGAGCCATTTGGCTTACCCTGCCCCCTACACTGATTGTCACTCTTTTCTTAAAACCTAGCAGAGTTCCTGACACACTGTACATTTTCATTAAATATTAGTAAAAATGATGAATAGAAAAACAAGAAAGAAAGAAGAATAAATAGAAAGGAAGAAAACAGATAAGAGGAAAGAAATGCAGAAATATTTTTCTTCTCCTCCCATTTCACTTCAGCTCTCACAATAACATAATTACCTGCATGGTGATATAGTTTAGATATTTGTCTGTTCCACATCTCATGGTGCAATCTGATCCCCAATGTTGGAGGTGGTAGTTGGTGTGAGATGTTTGGGTCCTGGGGGCAGATCCCTCACGAATGAATTAGTGCAGTAGTCGTGATGGTAATGAGTCAGTTCTTGTTCTATTAGTTCCCACAATACTGATTGTTGAAAAGAGTCTGGCAGCTCCCTCCACCAGCTCCCCTTTCTCTTCAACCATGAACTGAAACTGTCTGGGGCTCTCACCAGATGCAGATGGTGGTACCCAGGCTTCTCATACAGGCTACAGAGCTATGAGCCAAGTAAACCCTTTTTTGAAAATAAAAAATCCAACCTCAGTATTCCCTAGAGTAACGCAAATGAACTAACACACATGGCATTTCAACTAAGTGTCTCCATGGCTTCTTCACTTCATGGATCATGGGCCATTTAAGGTAAGCCTTTTGCTGAATTCATGTCTGTCATTTTAATGATTACCACCATGGTAAAAGAAAATGTTAGGTGCAACATACTAAAGAGGAAAAAATAAAAGAAATACACATCAAACATAGCAAATAGATTTTATATTACATGCCAGCTCCAAAGGGGAAAAAAAAAGAATTAGAAGACTATGATTGTCTGGATGCTCCTATAGAAGGATTTTAAAGTTCAATTAGTTTAGTTCTTCACTGAGCTACAAATGGGAATGGGATAGCAGCATTCAAGGTGTCAGCTGTCAAAGCATGCTGCAGAATGACGGCAGTATTCTATTGATGTAGTTGTCTAAACCCATGAAAAAAGCAACAGAATTATTAGAGAACCCTTGTATGATTCATTATTGCTTTATTTTCTTTTCTGCATGTTCACAATGCATTTGTAAAATTGTATTCAAGACCAGGGTTAAGCTGAGCTTTTTTTTTTTTTCTTTCCCCCTGAATAAATCACTGTCTGCCATTTCTGGTTTCATGCCACTTCTAACATTCTTTTCTTTATTCTCATGATTAACAAACAGAGATTTCACAACAGGTTTCTAAGTTTAAGTCAGTTTGAGATATGAATTCACACTAAACACTAAATATTATTATTCTCTTTTGACTTAATACATGATTTGTTTTCTTTTTAATTTATTTTGATTTTATTTTATTTTTTGACATGGGGTTTTGCTCTGTTGCCTGGGTTGATCTTGAATTCCTAGACTCAAGCCATCTTCCCGCTTTGGTATCCAGAGTAGCTGGGATTACGAGCACACACAAACCCTTGCAGCTACCATGTTTTGTTTTCTTCTCAGAGTTTGCACTACCTTTGAAAATGTCTTATGATGGTTCTATTTAATTGGCAAGGGAAAAGTCATTTTGCCTTTATTCATTTGTTCTTCAACTTCTCATATGGCACCGTATTGCAAGCCATATGCAGTGCTAAGTGCGGGGTAGACAGCATTGAGCAAAAAAAGAAGCCTCACTGCCTTGGCAGCTTGTGAGAGTGTGTGGGGGCTGGCGGGGGTGTGGACAGGGAAACTTCTCCTCCAGCCAACGTGGTCATGGGGACCGGTAAAGGAGGAAGTAAGAGAGAAGGAGACTTAGATTGGGGCTTTTTACTATCTTTCAAAGGAAAGAAATAACCCATTTTGTGTGCATTTTCTTTTAAAAATAACAATAATTTTTGAAAATTTGAAAAAAGAATTAGAAAATGAACATTATTCACAATGTTGTACTCATAAACCCAATATCCGACTTGATTCATTCAAACATTTTATAGAGCTAATGTATATAAATTTCAATATATATGAATTATAAAACATAATACATGTGTTTTATTTAATAGGATATCATAATCTTTATGCTCTATAATTTACCAATTGAAATATGTTTATTGGAGTTATATGGTATATGTATTATTGGTCTGCATATACAAATGAGGAGTATTTGCTTTCTTATAAAATACATTTTTAGACTATTAATTGGATGGCTGCAGAATTGTACACTGATTCATGACTTACCTACTCCATTATTTTGAAATATTTAGTAATTTCATCAATTTTTTAAAATTATATTCATTTTTTGGTCTGTTTGTTTATTTAGAGAAAGGATCTCACTCTGTTGCCCAGACTGGAGTGCAGTGGTGTGATCATAGCTCATTGCAGCCTTAGACTGCAGAGCTCAAGAGATCTTCCTGTCTCAGCCTCCAGAGTAGCTGGACTACAGGCACACACTACCATGCCCAGCTAATTTTAAAATTTTCTGTAGAGTTCGATCTTGCTTTGTTGCCCAGGCTGATCTTGTTCATCAATATGAAATAATAATAGATAGATATTTTAAACTTAGGATCAATGTCAAACTTAGAATTACTGGATAAGGGAAAAGAAACACTCTTAAAGCATTCACTTAAAATAAAAAATTGCTTTTGAGAATGGTCATGTTTTCTTTACAATCTCCATCCACGATTTTCTACTTAGAAATCAATCTACATTTCAAAACCTACTAAAATCCTGCACTTGATTATACTGTTGATAGTCTCAAATCTATACTAAGATTTTTAAATTGTATCTTAATCTAGGTGATAATTTCTCTAACTGCTCTCAAATAATTAACTGCTTAATGCAATTGCCAAATATTCCAGTGTTTTTCTATTTTTTAGGCCATATTTGTTATGTAATTATTTTGTTTCTAGAATTTATTTTCATTTTTTACAAGAGTATTTCTATTTCTGTATTATTTTTCATTAATTGAAGAGTTACCTTTTAAAGGTAAGTTTAAACTTTAAGTTACGTTTTAAAATTAGAATAATTTTGTATTTCCAAGATAGTGCAGTTTTGTTCCACCCTTGTACACCTCTTTCAATTTCCTTGTCATTAATGTTTTAAGTTACCATGGCTATATATATTGCCATGGTATATAATATATATTATATATTATAAATATATAATATTTATATAAATTTATTTATTTATTTATTTATTTATTATATAAATATATATATATTTAATTTTACCATAAGTTCTGGGATTCATGTGCAGAATGTGCAGGTTTGTTACATAGCTATCCATGTGCCATGGTGATTTGCTGCACCTATCAATCCATCATCTAGGTTTTAAGTGCTGCATGCCCTAGGTATTTGTCCTAATGCTCTCCCTCCCCGTGCCCACCACCCCCCGACAGTCCCTGGTGTGTAATGTTCCCCTCCCTGTGTCCATGTGTTCTCATTGTTCAGCTCCCACTTATGAGTGAGAAAATGTGGTGTTTGGCTTTCTGTTGCTGTGTCAGTTTGCTGGGAATGACGGCTTCTAGCTTCATCCATGTCCCTGCAAAGGATATAAACTCATTCATTTTTATAGCTGCATAGTATTCTATGGTGTGTATGTGCCACATTTTCTCTATCCAGTCTATCATTGTTGGGCATTTGGGTTGGTTCCAAGTCTTTGCTATTGTAAATAGTGCTACAATAAACATACCTGTGCACGTGTCTTTATAATAGAATTAATTATAATCCTTTGGGTATATACCCAGTATTGGGATTGCTGAGTCAAATGTTATTGCTAGCTCTAGATCCTTGAGCTATCGCCACAAATATGTAGATCTATGGAACAGAACAGAGATCACAAAATAACACGAGAAATCTAAAACCATCTGATATTCGACAAACCTGACAAAAACAAGCAATGGGGAAAGAATTCCCTATTTAATGGTGCTGGGAAAACTGGCTAGCTATATGCAGAAAACAGACATATGATAATTTAAAATTATTTATAATACAGTTTTAAACCTGTTATTCTAAGTTTTCTAGTTTCCTCTTGAATCTGTGTATTCTTTCTAATGAAACATCGCAACAATTTTTTATTGTCACTTTCAATTGAAATTGCTTGGAATTTAGAAAATAAATCTTAGCATTCGGATAACAGTTTTAATGACATTGTAGAATTTAGTATAGTATATTCAAGTTTTTTTAAATTGATTTTTTGTTGTTGTTGTTGAGATGGAGTCTTGCTCTGTCACCCAGGGCAATAGCACCATCTCAGCTCACTGCAACCTCTGCCTCCCAAGTTCAAGCAATTCTCCTGCCTCTCAGCCTCCTGAGTAGCTGGAATTACAGGGACCCGCCACCGTGCCCGGCTAATTTTTTTTTTAATTTTTATTTTTAGTAGAGACGTGGTTTCACCGTGTTAGCCAAGATGGTCTGGATCTCCTGACCTTGTGATCTGCCCACCTTGGCCTCCCAAAGTGCTGGGATTACAGGCGTGAGCCATCGTGACTGGCCTTCTTCCTTGATCCTTAGGAAGATTTTACGTATTTCTTACTGTGTACTCCGTGCATTTCTTGGCAGAATTTCTTTCCCTAGTTTTTCAATTCTGAAATTATGAATTAAATTTATCTGTTTACTATTCCAATTAGTTATAATTTTATGAACACTAATTTTGTATTCAACAACCTTAACCAACACTGGTTCTTTTCAGTTAAGTTTTAAATTAGATAAACCTATCTGTAAATTGTATTTGTCCCCAAATCCCACCAGAATATATTTTAGTGTTCATCCTGAAAAACATTATTTTCTCTTTTATTTTACTTTTCCCCCCATCTGCATCAACTTAAAATAACATATTGACTTTAATGTGAAAACAGAAATGTTCTGTTTTTGTCAGGAGTGAATACTAAATTCTGTCAAATACCTTTTAGCACCTATTTGGTATTAATACATGTTTTTAATTCACTTCTAAAAAGACTAATATATATTTTTCAATATTTTAATTTTGTATATTCATCAAAACATTGCTCAGTGTATATTTTCTATTCACATAAACATAGGTAACATATTTCTTAATAAGAAAGTAAGCTTCTTTTAAAGTGTAGATTTCTAGCAGCTAGAATGGCTTCCAAAAATGTTTCTTCCTCCACACCAGTAAATACTTCAATACACATTTTAACAGTATTGCTATATCTATCATCTTGGTGTTTTTCAAGTAGTTATATATACAGTGTTTTATGGAATATTCTCTATAAAATTGCAAGGCTGGGATGCCTGGAATCTCATTTCCATTGAAACAATTAAGCTAGCAGGAAATTCTAGAGACCAGAACCTCAGTCTCTAGCACTAAAACCAAGTATGTAATGTTCAAGAAAAAAAAATTTTTAAAAAACAACTCCTATCTTGTAACCCAGACTGAAATGATTTAAGAAAATCTTTCATTAATCCTGGACTATGAGTTCTGAGCCCAGGGTTAGATTTGCAGGGCATTACACCAGGGGAATTCCTTTAGAGCACTATTATAAAAACTGCCATTTGATGACACGTCATACCACTGTAGTCTTTTTTTCCCCTCATGTGAAACAGTAAAGCAGATGATATTAAATTACAGAGAAGGGATGATTTTAGATGACAGAGTAAAGGGCTTTAATACACAGATGTTGCAGATTACGTTCACAGCGAAAACACTGTTTTACATAAAAGAAAACATATGTATAGTCTGAAGAGCAAATATTTTTATCTCCTCAATTATCCACTCTGAAGTAATTTCTAAATACTTTGGCAAACCACAGTGTTATAGACTAAATTGTCCCCCTCAAAATTCATATGTTGAAGTCCAAATCCATTGTGAATATTTGTAGATAGAACCTTTAAGAAGGTAGTTAGGTCATAAAGGTAGGGCCCTATTCCCATATAACTAGTGTTATCAAAAGGAAAGAGATACCTGAGATCCCTCTCTGCATGTGCATGGAGAAGAGGCCATGAGAAGACACAGGGAGTACATGGCTGTCTCTAAATCAGGAAGAGAGATATCACCAGAGACCAGTCTTTGATCTTGGACCTCTAGTCTCTGGAACTGAAAGAATATAAATTTCTACCCATCCTGAGGTATTTTATGATAGCAGCCTGAGTTAATACAATTGAACTCATTTTATATTTTAGAGATTGTCATATAGGTCACACTCTTTTAATGCCCACATAAAGACAGGCTTTTATTTTTTTGAGATGGAATTTCTATCTTCTTGTCCAGGCTGGAGTGCAATGGTGCCATCTCCGCTCACTGCAACCTCCGCCTCCCAGGTTCAAGTGATACTACTGGCTTAGCCTCCCAAGTAGCTGGGATTACAGGCATGGGCCACCACACCCAGCTCATTTTTGTATTTTTCATAGAGACGGGCTTTCACCATTTTGGTCAGGCTGGTTTTGAACTCCTTACCTTAAGTAATCTACCATTCTCGGTCTCCCAAAGTGCTGGGATTACAGGAATGAGCCATTGTGCCTAGCCAAAGGCCTGATTTTTACTAAGAAAACAAAGCTCTACTGATTTATCCAATCCCAGGCTCACTTAGTCATTGAAACTTGTTAAAGCCTGAAACTACTTAGGGAAGTTTGTTTGGATGATCACAACATGTCTTTTTCGTGAATGACTGACAGGATGAATTTCCCTAGGCATGTCAATCACAGACATTTCAATTTATGCCATTCTCAACTACCATGCATGTTGTGAAAAGCATTACATGTAGCTGCATACAATCCCCATATATATAATGTGTGTGTGTGTGTGTGTTTGTGTGTGTTTGTGTTTGTGAAAGAGAAAAAGAAGATAATTTGACAATTATTAGAAATTTGGCAGTTTGACAATAAAAATGAAATAATTCTCATACACATGCTTTATGGTGGGAAAATGGTAATGAGTTTTATCCATATACAGTTAGGTATAGTTTCTCTGTGTAGCTGTGATACCAGCATTTCTTTCTGTTTGGTGTGCATTTCTTATCAAGACAGAAAAATTGTGTATTCTGTGAACCAAATGCATAGGAGTTTACTGATCTGAAAAGTAATTTGGTGACTGCCTCTAAAACAGCGATGCGAGCAAGGAAGAAATAAAAGGCTATGAGCACTTACATATTTCTTCTCATGTGCATCAAAGTCTAAAAGTATAATTGAACAAGATGATCCAATCTTATAAATACATCTGGTATGCTTTTCTTGAACACGAAAGTGTTCCAGCATTGCCCATTATCATCTGTCTTTTGGAACTTACTACTTATTAGTGATTTAATAGTTAAAAATTTATCCTTAATATTGTGGTTAAACTTAAAATATAGGTTCATATAGGGAAACTTTCAGAACAATTATTTAGAAATGACACCAATATATGTGTGTTAACACGATTCACTACAAGGTGGGATTTCCTGTGAAAGAATTTCCCAATGGTACTGAGATTTACTGATATATCAAAATATCAAAAGGCTTTGCTACACAAAATCTCTAAATTATATGTGAACATTAGCATTGAAAGAAAAGCTCATCATCACTGGTCATTAGAGAAATGCAAATCAAAACCACAATGAAATACCATATCATGCCAGTTAGAATGGCGATAATTAAGAAGTCAGGAGACAACAGATGCTGGAGAGGATGTGGAGCAATAGAAACGCTTTTACACTGTTGGTGTAAAAAAAGTGTCAATTAGTTCAACCATTGTGGAAGACAGTGTGGCGATTCCTCAAGGATATAGAAATAGAAACTCCATTTGACCCAGCAATCCCATTACTGGGTATATATCCAAAGGATTATAAATCGTTCTACTATAAGGACACAAGCACACGAATGTTCATTGCAGCACTGTTTACAATAGCAAAGACCTGGAACGAACCCAAATGCCCACTGATGATAGACTGGACAGGGAAAATTGTGGCACATATACACCATGGAATACTATGCAGCCATAAGAAACTATGAGTTAGTTTCCTTTGTAGGGACATGGATGAACCTGGAAACCATCACTCTCAGCAAACTGACGCAAGAACAGAAAATCAAACATCACATGTTGTCACTCATAGGTGGGTGTTGAACAATGAGAACACATGGACACAGGGAGGGGAGCATCACACATTAGGGTTTGTCGGGGGGAAATAAGGGAGAGACACCGGGGGGTGGGGAGTTGGGGAGAGATAGCATGGGGGGAAATGCCAGATATAGGTGATGGGGAGGAAGGCAGTAAATCACACTGCCATGTGTGTACCTATGCAACAATCTTGCATGTTCTTCACATACACTCCAAAACCTAAAATGCAATAAAAAAAAATTTTTAAATATATATATATAGTTATCAATTGTACCTTTATATGATTGGCTTTGATGATTCACTGTTGTGGAGTAACTCAATTCAATAAACATTATAAAGTTCTTCTGAATGTTCCTTTGATTTCTTTCTTTTTTTTTTTTTTAATTGCATTTTAGGTTTTGAGGAACATGGGAAGAACATGCAAGATTGTTGCATAGGTACACACATGGCAGTGTGATTTGCTGCCTTCCCTCCTATCACCTATATCTGGCATTTCTCCCCATGCTATCTCTCCCCAACTCCCCACCCCCCGCTGTCCTTCCCCTATTTCTCCCCAACAGACCCTAGTGTGTGATGCTCCCCTCCCTGTGTCCATGTGTTCTCATTGGTCAACACCCACCTATGAGTGAGAACATGCAGTGTTTGATTTTCTGTTCTTGCATTAGTTTGCTGAGAATGATGGTTTCCAGGTTCATCCATGTCCCTACAAAGGACACGAACTCATTGTTTTTTTATGGCTGCATAGTATTCCATGGTGTATATGTGCCACATTTACCCTGTGCAGTCTATCATTGATGGGCATTTGGGTTGGGTCCAGGTCTTTGCTATTGTAAACAGTGCTGCAATGAACATACATGTGCATGTGTCCTTATAGTAGAATGATTTATAATCCTTTGGATATATACCCAGTAATGGGATTGCTGGGTCAAATGGAATTTCTATTTCTAGGTCCT
>CAUYLG010011067.1:0-22775 GCA_963573385.1 Cacajao melanocephalus | reverse complement strand
AGATTATACCACTACCCTCCAGCCTGAGCAACAGGCTGGACTCCATATCCCAGAAAAAGAAAGAAAAGTTTATTTCACAGCAACAAAGAATACTTAGAAAATACAACATAAAATGGGGAGGAAGGCAGCAAATCACACTGCCATGTGTGTACCTATGCAACAGTCTTGCATGTTCTTCACATGTACCCCAAAACCTAAAATGCAATAAAAAATATATATATATATATATATTTTAAAAAAGGAAATACAATGTAAAAAGAAAATATATCATTCCTAATAGCAGTGGAAGTCATAGACTACACATAGGAATATGTTTATCAAAAGATATATTGAAATTTGCAAAAAAGAATCTCGAAAGAGAGGTGACATTCATGTATAGGAAACTCAATATCATAAGAGTATCAGTTCTACCCAAATTCATATTTAAATACAGTGCATTTCCAGTTGAAATCTCAACAGAATTTTCTTTGAGAAACTGAACAGGCTGATTCTAGCATTGATACGGAACTATAAAAGGAAAAACAAAGTAGTTGGCATGCTTCTGAGGAAGAATCAAGTCTAAGGGGGCTTGCCCTAATAGGTGTCAAGACTTATTTTAAAGTTGTGTTAATTACAGCAGTGGTATATTGATGCAGGAATTCACAGATAGACTAGTGAAACAGGGTAGGGTCTAGAAACTAGCCCATTTTTTAAATGTAATCTTGATTTATGACAGAGCAGGCACTCATAGTTGCAGCAGAGGAAAAAAGGACCATTACATAAATAGTGCTGGAACAACTGGTTATCTATGGAAGAAATAAGTGAAATTGTATACTTAATGCATATCATAGTTAAAACCAGTCCCTTGAGGGGTAAGGACTTAAATATAAAAAATAAAAATATGCTTCTTTTTAAGACAATATAGGAGTATGAATGAAAGGGGAGGGATTATCAACCAGTAAATAATTATGACGCTAGTTTGATGTGAGATAGAGCATGAGAGTTTTCGTCATTGCCTTTAACATTATAGACTGTATTTTTATTTTAAAAACACTTTAGGCTAGGTGCAGTGGTTCATGCCTGTAATCCCAGTACTTTGAGAGGCCAAAGTAGGAGGACCCCTTGAGCCTAGGAAAAAAAAAGTTGTTTTTTTTTTTTAAATTAGTTAAATGAGGTGTTATGCACCTGTGGTCCCAGCAACTCAGGAAGCTGAGGTGGGAAGATCATTTAAGGAGGTTGAGGCTGCAGTGAGCCCTGATTGCACTACTGCATTCCAGCCTGGGTGACAGAGGAAAAAAAAAAGTTAAAGCACTTCGTATACAATTGTTCTATAGTTAGCATTAAACAGGTATGTTGTGAAAGATTTTTAAAATTGCTCTTATGACGTCAGGAAAACAGTGGTGTGTCCTATCATCGATGTGATCAGCGATGATACTTTTGAGTACATGGCAGGCTCTGATATGACCTATGGCGGGTTCAACTGGAAGCTCAATTTTCGCTGGTATCCTGTTCCCCAAAGAGAAATGGACAGAAGGAAAGGTGATCGGACTCTTCCTGTCAGGTAATTATGGGAATCATATCAAATGGATAAGTGTATTTTGAGAATCATGAAGTATTCGTATATCTTATGGTAGGTTAAGAACCATCTTTCACATATATGAGTGTTTTAAAGAAGGATTTCTCCTGTAATAAAATTAGAAATTTTTATTTATCCTATAAATCTTCTGCACATGAGAAATGATGACATGCGTGTTTTTACATTCCTTTATGAACATTTTGCAAATGTATAAGTCAGATCTGTGCTTTAATTCAGTTGTTAATAAATCTTAGCTCAATTAATTGTGTCAATATGTGAAAATATTACCTAAAACTGGGTCCTTGCATTGTAATGTGCGCTTTTTAATTCAGACTTGTACCATCTGGATGACAGTTATTGACTGGTAAAGTTAGAAAAGCTTGTATCAAACATAAAAATAGCTAGAATTGACAAAGTATAAAAAAGGCATTCATTAATGCATTTATTTTCTGATTTTTTTTTTCTCTACTTGGCCATATATAGATTTTTTTTTTTCAGGGTGGAATAAAAATCTTCGTGCTCTTTTTAGAACATGAAATTGAGACTTTGAGCTCTTCTAAGCCATCCTAGAATTTATCCCAATTGTATCAACCTGCTACTTCTGTATTAAGAGTTTTCAGAGCCAGCCTTCAGCTTTCTTCTGTTTTGGGGCCTCCTGTGTCTGCCTTCCCTTGAATTCAAGTCCAGTTCTGGCAACACTGAAGAGATTTTCCACTGACTGTGTGCTATTTTCCTTAGTCAGCCTGAGTTCTTAGTAGTGCAAGGGACTTTTCTTCTCTTTAGCTGTTAGTGCAATTCACTATTGAAATCAAGAGTTCCTAAACATTTCAAAGATGATGAAGTGTTTTGAAAATCTGGTGAAAGCAACGGGTCTTCTCTAATAGAGAAAAATGCTCACCTACATACAGACGATTTAGCACCCAAAAAACTCAGGTCAAGAAACCCCTGTATTAAATATAATTCTGAATTTTGGCCTGTTTCTTTTAAACCCTTTTCTCATTCTTTTTTTCGTCTAAAATCAAAATAAGTTCAAACCGTTTTTGGAAACCACTGTTTCCTCTGGAAAGGCAGTGAGTACATTTTAGGGTTCCAGAGGTGGCCAGTTCATCTTAAAATATAATCTTCGTGATATCTTCAAGTCCCTGGAACTTAATTATTTTTTCTCCTGGTTGGAGTTCACTTTTTCTCCATACTTATTCTTTATGAAAATCACACGGACTGATTTTCATTTATTTAAATCTTCCTTCATTTCTTAATCATTTCTCTGCTTAATTTCATATATTCCCACTCCCTTTGCATACCTGAGCCCTATTTTGATGAATTAGGCTCCTCTTTTGCAGAAAATATACCATACAGTCAGGAAGGAATATATTGATTTGTTCTATATTTTGTCTCTTCTCCTTAAAGATTTCTAGTGGGTATTGGGAAAAGGCCTCATTGTTTTCATCCTGTTTATCTTCTGTGTTTATGTATTTGCCACCCTTTAGAACCTGACATGGTGACTGTAACCTCAATCTGCTTGGTTAATATAGTCAACTGCCTTGAAGTTGCTAGGATCCATGGAGTGGGTGCACAGTCAGATGGAGAGGATTGTGAGGAATAGCTTTAATTTAAGGAGTTTGAGCTCTAAACCCAATTAGAATCTGAGGACCAAGAAATATGCTAAAGATACAAAGTACTGTTAGGACTGTGACAGAGAGGGATGTCTGAGCAGAAGCATGACACAGCAAGTCTAGCAGTCAGCATGACCACGGTGCAGGTCATGTCTGAAAACCAAATAACACAGCATGAAACACAGAAAGCCCCTGGGGCCTATGAAAGTTTATGAAAAGTGTGAGAATAAGTACTTATTCAGTAGTTATAAATAGTTGTGAAACTGCTTTTAAAAACAAAAACTGTAAATTTGAAATTGCTAATGGCATAGCATTATTGAATTTCAGAACACCTACCATGGCAGGAGGCCTTTTTTCAATAGACAGAGATTACTTTCAGGAAATTGGAACATATGATGCTGGAATGGATATTTGGGGAGGAGAAAACCTAGAAATTTCCTTTAGGGTAAGTTCCCTTCAAAAAAATTAATCTTTTATTTAACCTCAAGTATAGATGTGCTTTGATTATTCATGCTATCTTTACATAAAAAATAAAAATTGAATACAAGTTTAATGTAACTTCAGAACCTTGGGTCCATAAAATGGACTAAGTATTAAGGGTTCATTATAAACTATTGAAGCAAATAATACAGTTATCTTTAAAGTCCAGCTATCTTACACAAGATTTTCTAGTTGTTTTAAATTTTTATTTTCAAGGAAGTAATTTAAGCTCAAACAAACAATATGTGGTTTGAATATGCTACTTTGGTACTTTGGTCTTAAAAACAAATTTCACATTTTGTAATATGCTTTTTGTTTCTAGTGTGAAATTGTTTTTTTTAATATAAAACCTAGTTACTTTACCAGCTTTATATTTTTCAGTAAAAAGAAAAATGCAAAAATTCTAAAATGACTCTAATTTAATTTAACCCAGTCTGCATATAAAGTCTTTGCATTTCATGTTCACTGGAATCAACATATCGTTTAAATGGCATTGCATATTTTTGAAAATAACCAACTTTGGAAACATAGCTTATTAAAGTGGAAATCACATTGACGTGTACTGTAATCTAAACCAGCGTGCTCACTTAGTTCCCAATGAATCACTTTGCCTTCTTGTCAGAGAGAGGGTTGGACTCCAGATCATCTTGGAGATCCTATCCAGCTCTAACACTTTATGTTCCTGGGAAAACTTGAAGGTGGGAACACTGAATATTTAACAAAATCAGAACTTTCCAAACTGTTATTTTAATTGTAAAGAATTACGAGATTTTTAACTAGTAGGGGTGGAGGAATGTATTTTGAAAGGAACAGAAGGATTTCATTAAATTAATGATGTAAGCCCCATACTTGATCATCTTTCTTTTGCCTCTTTTTTTTGTTTTTATTTTAACAAAGACAACAAAACATGCTTTTAATATCTCACTGAAGAATTTATGATGGATCTAGTTTAGATTCCTAGGTTCTGTTTCATGTACAGGTTTGGAGAGGGGTGAACAGATGAGAATCTGGCTGGATACTCCATGGTCAGGCTTGGTTTGGTTGTTGTTTTTAACCATGACCACATTAATAAATACTTTATACACTATGCACACACACAACATAAAATTTAAACATTTTGTGAAACAGTATGTCCTTGTTAACAAGTACAGGTTGCAATTCATCAGTTTAAATTTATGATTCTCTGAGGAATCATGGCCTGCAGTTAGAAAAATACTGCTTGCTCTAGATCTCATGTCATTTCTATATTTAGCCTTTAACTTATGTTTTCTTTATTTTAATCTTCAACTTTTGGTTTGATCAGAGCCCAGAATTAGAGACATTTCTCTTGAGGAAGCACTGGCTTTGTAACCTAACCGTACAGCAGGAGCCCGCCACATGCCCCTGATTCTGTGAAATTCCAACTGTGGAACTCAATAGATGTCAACACTTTTTTTTAAACTATCAATGTCGTATATGGTCTTCTTTGCTGTTATTTTCAGATTTGGTAGTATGGAGGTACTTTGGAAGCTTTTTACCAGTAACTACAGTAGATTCCATTTAAGTTTAAACAAAAGCCAGACCCCTATTTAATTGAAAAGAAAAATGCCATTGGAAAACTAAGGTGAACATTTCCTGATTACTCAGCTACATCTTATATAGTCATCTCTGCTGTTTTCAGATTTGGCAGTGTGGAGGAACTTTGGAAATTGTTACATGCTCACATGTTGGACATGTGTTTCGGAAAGCTACACCTTACACGTTTCCAGGAGGTACAGGGCAGATTATCAATAAAAATAACAGACGACTTGCAGAAGTGTGGATGGATGAATTCAAGAATTTCTTCTATATAATTTCTCCAGGTTAGCATTGTTTTGGATTAGAAATACAGGACTGTACCTTTCTTGACCCTGATCCTGGAGGAGAAGTAAGAAGGGTAAAAGTGAAGCTTTGAGCAGAGGTGAACACCTACCTCATAAGGTCATTGTAAGGAATAAATGAACTCATACACAGTATAGAAAGTGCTTGGCAGAATGCCTAGAATAATATATAATTAGCAGTAATAAATTATCCAGGTCAGTATTGCTAGCCCAGGTTTTACAGATGTTCTATTTTTTTTAACCTAACTGCAACATTTAATATTTATTCCTGTGAAGTTTCGTCTTATTAAATTTTCAGCCATTTTTCTAGCTTGTATGACTTTCTTGATTGTTGGAGTTTTTGTTCAACATAACAAAACTGCTATTTTTGCAGTGGGTCGTCAGTGTTCTCTATAAGTAGACCCTCATAGGAGGCATTCGCCAAGTATCACAAGGCCACTGAGAGCCCAAAACATGCCACAAGGGCCTTCTCTCCAGGAACTTTTTTCTGCTATTCAAACTTTTGTAGGAACAGTTGTTCCATCAGCTATAAGTCTGCCTGACATTGTTGCTAGTCCATCTTATTTTTTAGTTACTGCAAGACTGTCAGGTGGCAGGGTGCACAATTCAGTGAGTTGTGTGAGAGAAGCCTGACTGCAAACAATTGCTCTGTTTAATATTTGAGCAAAATAGATCTTGATTTTTTTGTTTGTGCCTTAACATATATTGATGTTTACTGATCCCATATCACTTATATTTCATTCTCACATAAATGTAATCTGGCTTATTAGATTCAATATATAGATGTGTGTTACCTAAAACAACATTAATAATTCAGAGTCAATTATTTCTTTGAACAGGTGTTACAAAGGTAGATTATGGAGATATATCATCAAGAGTTGGTCTAAGACACAAATTACAATGCAAACCTTTTTCCTGGTACCTAGAGAATATTTACCCTGATTCTCAAATTCCACGTCACTATTTCTCATTGGGAGAGGTAAGAAATATATATATATTCTGTGTGGTTATTATGTTCTTACTTTTTTATTAAAAGAACCCAACAGAAGTTAAACTTCTAACAAGGAAGGTACTTTCATATTAAAATTATATAGTAACTTTAAGTGTGGGGAAATTTTTGCTAGTTGACAGAATCTACCTCATAACTTGAAGTCTTATTAATTTTTTTCATGTTATATTTTATTAAAGTAAGAATGTTCTACCCCTAAGCTTTCACAGCTAGACTCTTATTACAATATAGCAGTATCTTTGGTAGGCTTATTATTTTAACAAATTAACCCATTTAGTTGAGGTGATATACTCCTAAAGCTAATGTCTTAGTGTTAATGAGCCTGAATCAAAGCTCGAGGAACTACAAAGTCAAGATAAACTATAAAGGAATTATAAGGAAACGTGAAAGGCCATTTATATTAAATTGTATTTTCAGCACATGTTTATTTTAGTTTGGGAGTTGTAAATCTCTCTTGTTTGGGCAGTGAAGTTTGAAATGATGTTGGTAACGTGTTTGTTTCTGATGATGCCTTCAGTTATTAGAATTCAGCAGCAAATTTTATTGAAACCTGAAGAAATTTGCTTATTAATGCTTATAATTGGTTAACACAAATTAGTTATGCTTTGACGTTTAGGTCTTTTATCCCTAGGGTGCCCATGCTGTAGGATCTAACTACCATGGTGGTCATAGGAACTATTTTTTATGCTCTGTTTTACCCTATTCCTATAATGTAAGCTGCCATCCATTCTTCCTTCCAGCCAAACTTCTGCTTCATGTGTAGGAATCCAAATAGGTCCTTGCCTTTAGTCCAAGGGTCTGATTTTTTTTTTTTAATTCAGAATATTCAGTCTCTAAGTCAGAATTCTCCCAGAAGCCTGAGTTCTTCCCTCTCTTGGAAGAAGACAACTGTCTTCACCTCTAGCCTTAGTACATCCATATTCCTCCCTTTAGTTCCCAGGAAACAAAAGCCATTTGTTAATTCAGTTTTTTCTCTTCTTTTGACTTCTTAGTTGTCATTCTTGTGTTTTTGTTTTCATGGTTGCTCTAGACATTTTAATATTCATCTTTGAATTATTACAGCCTACCTTAATTTATACTTTACCAATTTGCAACTCTATCGATTATTCCCCTAGTTTTTGAAGAAGTGTTGAACTGCTACATCCTATGTAGAAGCAGTGCTTTTCCTTCTCTTCATTATCATATAATATGTCAAGCTTTGGGACTATAAAGATTCCTAAGTATCCTTTCTTAATAATCTTCAAACTCTCCAAGATCCATTTTTTTGTTAAATCTAGGGAGTGATTTTCAGCACAGCTCAGTAGTGGATTATAAAACAGTTTAGCTGCTTATGACCACTAGTTTTTTGTAGTCTAGAAACGAATATATTAAAATGTACTGCTTGTAATAAAGGAATTTTATTTTTACTGAGTCATGATGTAAAATATATTTCTTACAATGAGTTGTGATCAAAAAAGTTTGAAAGATACTGCCTTTTTAAAGAGTATATGACAGTTCTCTTCTGAATAGCCTCATATTCATGTTTGTAGAATTAATATCAGATTTTTTTTTTATCTCTTTAGTAGCCCCTTCTTTTACTGTCTGCCTTTCTAGTAATAGATAATATCCCATGGCTTCCTCCCCAGAGAACTTATGACTTCCTCCTTGTAATAATGCCCTTGGCTCAAACTCCTTTGCTTAGAATTTGGCACAGTTTTTTCCTGAGACAGTCTTAGCAGTTAAAACGGCCTTTTTTGTACATAAGTTCTTATAATAAAGATGTATCCATCCTTCTTTTCACTCTGTAATCACTTTACTTAAAGCAAGGCTCTTGAAGGGAAAGGGAAAAGTTATTTTAGGAGCACAGGCACAGGATCCTCTAGGCCAGAGATTAGCACACTACAGCCTGCAGGCCAAATCCAGCTGCCTGCCTGTTTTTGTAAATAAACTTTGATTGGAACATGGCCACACCCATGTGTTTACTTACTACCCTTGGCTACTTTTGCATTACAAGAGCAGAGTTGAGTAGTTGCTACAGAGATGGATGGTGGACTGCACCTAAGCCTGAAATATTTACTCTCTAGCCCTTTAAGAAAATGTTTACTGACCCTAAGGATATGCAGCCAGGAGCAATCACTGACAGCCTTCCTTATCCTCACAGCCCTGTTCTTCCAGCTTGTGTTTGATCATCTGGGGACTTGATTGTGATATTTTCTCCAGATAGACCTAACATTTAACTTCTCTTGCTTCCTTCCTCTTTCCTATCCTGTAAGTCTAAACAATATTCTTTTCCCCCCATTTCTTCTGCCTAAAAATTGATTTCCACTAAGTTGACGCACCTGGAGATAAGCTATGTACCGTAGAGTCTGTTTTTCCCTATTCTGTTTGTAGTGATGTGTTTTCTAAACAGACTGCACTATCTGCAATTGTGGATCTGTAAAATCTGTATATATATGTATTTTAAGAAGACTTATTTGCAAGTCTTTGAGAACTCATAATTATAAGATGGCTTTTAGAAAAAAATATGAAGCCAAGTAGGGGGAAGAAATCCAAACTTTTTGTGATAGAAGTCAATAGCAGAACAAGCTTTCCTTTTATAAGTCATAGCAGCAAATGACGATAAGTGTGGACAGGACTACAACCAGGCCTATCCAGGATTAAATCTCAGGAAAAGTGGTTCCCACTCTGAAGAAGGTTGTCACTTCAGTTCTTTCTTTCATTCATTCAACACATCGCTATAGTACCTAGTATACGACAAGTACTATTTTAAGTACTAGGAATACAGCAATAAGTAAAGCAGACATCCTGCTCTTGTTGATCTTACAGTCCATGAGTAAGCCAGATGATGAAAGGCACACAATATGTCAGGTGGTGATAAGGACAGAAGGGATAGAGAATGACTGACTAGTGAGCATGGGTAGTAGGGCTGTTTTATGTAAAGAAGTTGAAAGAGTCCTCTCAAGGTGATTTTGTGCAGAGATCTGAAGGAAGTGAATGAGCAGATCATATGAATTTTTAGGGAAAGAGTATTCTGGGCACAGGGAAGAACAAGTATAAAGGTTTCTAAGATGATGATGTACTTTGTGTGTTCCGGAAACAGCAGGGAGACCAGTTGTCTGGAATAGAGTGAACAAGGTGTAGAGTAGTAGAAGTTAAGGTCAAATACATAGTGAGGGTCAAATCATATAAAGCTTATAGGTTTTAGTGAGAACTTGGCATTTTGCATTTTACTCTGAATCAAATGGAAGCCATAGAGAGATACCAGCAAACTTCCATTAGAAAAGGATCAGATTGTCTGCTATGTGGAGAAAAACTGTATGGAAACAGGAGTAGAGCTGTGTATTGTTAAAAGGAAGAGAGTAAAGGATTATGTCAGGTTTCTATCAAGCTTGAGACACTGACTCTAGAGTTGCCATTACTGAGATGGAAAAGCCTACAGGAAGAGCAGATGCTGGCGAGGTTCAACAGTGTAGTTTGGGACACATTAAATTTGAGATCCAAGTGAAGATGTGAATAGGTCTTTACATTTAAGAATATTCCATTTGGGGGAGAGGTTGTGATAAGAGATGTAAGCTTAAGGTTGACAGCATATTGATGGTGTTTAAAGCCACAAAGCTGTATGGGGTCACCTGAGGAGGAGAAAAGGTAAGTATGAGAGGGAAGACTGAGGACAACGCTTGAGGGAATGCCACAGTTTAGAAATCATGGAGATGAGAAGGAATCTGCAAAAAAGATTGAGAAGGAGTAAGTAGTGAAATAGGAGAACCTAGAGAGTGGTGTCTCCAAGACTAAGGGAAAGATGTGTTTCAGGAAATAAGTGATCAGCTATATAGAATACTGCAAAGAAGTTGAGGAAGATGAGTATTTAGAATTGGTTACTGCATTTAGATAGGGTCTTATTGTCAGTAGCCTGTCTCAGTGTCAAGAGAGATCCCCGTGGACATTGTTAAAAACCCTAATGTTTTCAAGAGAGAATGGAAGAAGAAGCATAGACGAATGTGTACAAGTCTTGCAAGGAGTTTTGTTGTAAAAGAGAGAAGAGAAATGGGTAGTAGCTGGAGGAGAATATGGGATTAAAGGGGTTTTTGTTTATTAAGATAAAACTGTGCTGATATGAGCAACCCAAAAGAGAAAATTTAAGGATGCAAAACAAAGAGCCAACTTAACACCCATTAGGATGGCCACTATCAAAAAAAACAGACAGTGAGACATGTTGGCAAGGGATATTGAAAAATTGGAACCCTTGTGCATTGTTAGAGGGAATGTAAGATAGTAAAACTGCTATTTAAAAAGAGTATGGAGGTTTCTCAAAAAATGCTCAAAAAATAGAACTACTATATAATCCAGCAATTCCACATCAGGGAATATATCCAGAGGAAATAAATGCAGGGTCTGAAGAGTTATTTGTACCTATATGTTCATAACAGCATTATTCACAATAGGCAAGAAGTGGAAGCAGCCCACATGTCCGTTCATTCTGGCCCAGCTAGCAATGCCTAGCTAGGCATTGTCCAAAATTGGGTCAGTTCAAAGGAAAAAATTCCTCATTCTTGGTTCTAAAGACAAGCTACAGAGTGACTGCTAGAAATCTTGATACAACATACAATGGAATATTATTCAGCCTTAAAAAGGAAGGAAATTATAATATATGCTACAACATGTATGAACCTTGAGGACATTACATTAAGCATAATAAAACTGTCACCAAAAGAGAAATACTATATGATTCCCCTTATATGAGGCAGCTAGAATAGTCAAACTCATAGAAACAGAAAGTAGAATGGTGGTTACCAGGGCTGAGAGAAGGGGGTAAAGAAGAATTACTTCATGGGTATAGATTCACATTTCCAGGATGAAAAAGTTCTGGAGATTTGTTTCACAATAGTGTGAATATACTTAACACTACTAAACTGTGCACTTGAAGAGTTTAGATGGTAAATTTTGTGTGTTTCTGTTGCAGAATAAAAAGAAAGGAGGCATCTGTTGTTATAGGAGGAGAAATCTGTGTACAAGTAGAGGGTGTCAGTTGGGGGTGCAAAGAAGAGAGGTCATCTCTTGTCATAGCAAGGAAGGTAAGGGAATGGGAACGAGTGCAGGGCAGCTCTAGGTTTGGTGGTGCAAGCCAGCAGTTTGTGGCAGAAGTGTGAGGAACTTCCCTTCTGTGGCTTGTTTCTCCAGTTAAACACAAGATCATGGGCCGAGACTGAAGAAGGTGTTGGTGAGGGGGAATTGGGGAAAGAGAAAAGAATGTAAAATAGAAATGTAAGATGAGGGAATGCAAGTAGATCACCGAAGGAAACCAGAGGGTGGTGAGTTGGTGAAGCCATCTGGCCTGGTGTTTTCTCCAGTGCCAGGACAGGCACAGACTTCTTCCGCATTTGTCCTTAACAGTTACTAAGGCTACTTTAGGATTGACTTGAGCTCCCTACCTCTGAACTTTGTTGTGATTTAGGGAATTTGTTTTCACACAAGTGAGGGCTACACTGAGTTTCTTGAGCCTTTCATTCTCACTGATGCCTCATTATTGGGAATGTTTTCCTTTGCTGTAGCCTCGTACTAGTCAAAGGCAGCCCAGGGTGAGTGGTGCACCAGGGAAAAATTTATAGCAGTCACTCTGCAGCTTGTCTTTAGAACCAAAAAATGAGGGGCTGTTTTTTTCCTTTGGGCTGACCCAATTTTGGACAACGCCTAGGCATTGTTAGCTGGGCTAGAGTTTAGGCGTGTGACAAAGAAACACTTGTCTGCCCCATGGTAGATGACTGCCAAGGCAAGCTTGCGTCTTACCTGCCTCTTGCCAGTTGGCTTCTGGGCAAGTCACAGCGTTTACCCTCTGTGGCCTGCTTGTTATCGCCTTATTAACTTAGCAGCTGGTCTTAAGCCTTGCACGCCCTTAATACCAGGCCACATCCTACAGGTTAAAGGTCTCATTTCTAGGTTAGAGGGCATTCTAAAGTACCCACCATCATGCAGCCAGGGATCTTATGTTTCTGATCACAGCTTCACCTTTCTTTGCTAGCAACAGGAATTTAGCCTTTCATAGATCTCTTATCATGCTTCAAGGGTCCAGGGAAACCTGAAATTATAGAATTTTTGAGCAGAAAGGGAAATCAGAAAGTATAAATATGACTAGGGTTATAGATACAATTTAGAGCATCTGGCTTCAGCTAACTCTGACTTCCGTAGTTCCTGTAGGACCAGAATAAATGTGTTTCATTGTGGTATCTGATAGTTGTCAACCCAGGAGCTGAGTATTCTAAACAACAACAAAAAGTAAACAATTTAGACCTTTACTGGTTTAGTCAGTTTTAGGGGCTGACCAATTGCTTTTCCAGGCAATCTAATAATCCTGACATTTACTGAGCATGTACTTTAAGTCAAGCACAAATCTGAAAGCTTTATGAATTTTAACTTATCTTCACATCAGCACTATAGGATTGTGCTGTTATTCCCACTTTACAGATAAGTAAATTGAGACACAATTAAATGGTTTAAAATACATGGCTAACCTCACAACCATCTTGTTTGAGAGCCTGTGCTGTTAATCCCTAATGTCCATATTCTTTCTCAGATCTAACCAATATTTCCCTTGGAGCAGAGAGTGGATAAGTGAATCCATATTCACTAAGACTATATTATAAAAATGCTTTAACAAAGCTCTTACATTGTCCACCCTAATGGAGATACTGATTTTGGAGGAGACTAATAGAAATTAAGAAACTTAAGCTCTAAGCTCTTGCCGGTTTCCCAAGAATGAGTGCGTTCACAATTCCTAATGTCAAAAATAGTATTTTTAAAGTGGCAGTCAGGTACAGCTAAGTTGCTACTTCCAAAAGGTATTGAAGAGTTGCTGGGTCTGTGGATAAAGGAAAGAAAACCGACAGTTACTATGTGCCTACTACATGTCTGTCCCTGCTAGAGCCTCTGTATGTATTATCTCGTTTAGAGCACTTAACAAACCTGAGAGAGAGAGATTTATCCCTGCTTTACTGATGGGAAAGTCAGGGTTCTTATAGCAGTGTTTTTGATTCTGTGTTGTAAATAAAACTGATGTCTGATGTCCTCAAGATGCTCAATTAGAAAGGCGAGGTACTGGGGAGAAGGAGGTAGATTTTGAGGCCAAAATGTTTGGGCAGTGCTAATTTACATCTTACATGCCATCTGTATCACCATTCCCCACTTCTACCAAGAGTTGGTATTTTTTTTTTTTAATTGTACTTTAGGTTCTGGGATACATGTGCAGATCATGCAGGATGGTTGCACAGGTACATACATGGCAAGGTGGTTTGCTGCCTCCATGCCCCCAAGTCATGGTATATTAAAAGGCTTTGAGAAGTCCTTCAAAAAAGAAACCTATTTAAATTAGTTTAACCAGTACTTCCCAAACATATCTGATCATAAAACACCTTTTTTAGTGGGGCACCTTGCAAAATGCTATTGTTCAGATCGTAGTTTTTGGAATCGCAATCTTAGAGTAAATAACTTGCCTAAAGTCTCATGGCTAGTCAGGAATGAAGCCCTGTCTGCATGTCCCCACAACCTAAACTCTCACTCCTACAGACACTTTGAAAGTATGGATATTCACACACTGTGATTCAGACATTGCTATGATTCAAGTAGAAAAGTTTCTGCTTCTAAGAGGTCTTCACCCTTTATACTTTCAGTCTGTACATCATTTCTAGATTTTTTTTTGGCTTGACTCAGTGGCGTTCCTGGCCATGTAAGGAAAGTTGTGTTAATCAGCCATAAACAATTCCTATGAAAAGGACCATTCACCCACTGATCTTTCCCCTTGAAATCACTTAGCTCTCCTAGGAGTTACACTGTTTCAGAAAGTACAAACTAAACTTGGGCACTTTCCACATGGCTTTCATAGGGTGGCCAAGGGTGTGAAAACTTGGGTTTATTAGCATGTTCTGCAGCATTTCCCATCATTGACAAGTAGCTCCTCACAAATGGTGGAATATTTTTCTCTATGTGTCAGCATCTAGACCTGTACCTCCAATGTGTTGGCTACACTGAATGTAATTAAAAGTAGGCCACGCATGGTGGATCACTTGAGATCAGGAGTTCGAGACCAGCCTGGCTAACATGCCGAAACCCCGTCTCTACTAAAAAATACAAAAAATCAGCTGGATGTGGTGCTACGTACCTGTAGTCCTAGCTACTTGGGAAGCTGACGCACAAGAATTGCTTGAACCCTGGGGGTGAAAGTTCCAGGGAGCCAAGATCATGCCACTGCATTCCAGCCTGGGCGATAGAGCAAAAGACTGTTTCAAAAAATAAAATAAAATAAATTTAATTAAAATTAAATAGAATTTAAGGTCAGTTCTTCAGTCACAATAGCCACATTTAAAGTGCTCAATGCTAAACATGATTAGTGGCTACCATATTAGCACAAATATAAACATTTCCAACATCTCAGAAAGTTCTACTGAATGGTGCTGGAGACATTAACACTGCTGTTTTAAAACAGCCAACACAGTAGGTTATCCAGATGTTTGTATCGTGTACTGCTACCCTGTCATTTCACCCATTTCTCCTTCTCAGGTCTTAAGTTGAAGTGGCCATATTTGCCTTGTCAAATTTAGTGTTTTCAAATGTTATAACTAATGTATACCCCCTCTAATTCTCTCTATTCTGAAATAATTTAGAATTAATATAATTCACAGGGATGTACCATATCAAATTCCCAAGCCACCGTGTCAGTAGATGCCTTCCTACGTTGTTAAGGAGAACATCACGACCATATTGATACTCAGGAGTATCTACTTCAACCAAGAAAAGCTCCCTTCTTTTCCCATATCAAATCCGCCTTCTGTTTAAGGGCTCCTGATAATTTAGAATCTCAGTTGCCATTAGATGTACTGGTGACTACTGAATATGTTATCAAGCAAGGCTTATTTCTTGCTTTTCTCTTTCCAAGATAGTCATCAAGAGGTAACTTGAAAGGAGTGATCTAAAAGGAATTGGCAGTGTAATAAGACCACTGAGCAGTTAGTTGTACACTGTGTGTACACCAAGAGATGGGATAAAATCCTTTGAAGAGTGGGAGAATACAGAAAGAATCTGGACCATTCGTTCCTTAGATTGAACTTCAAAATGCCTTTTATCAGAAGGTTCTCGCTCATTTTTAGAAGTCCAACAAATAAGACATTTGCCTACGAACATCCTTATAAGCCAGTCCTCAATTCTTCAATGTATTTTCTCTTCCTTCAATATTTTCCAAATTCTACTGTTGTAAAGTTTTTTCAAATGTCAGATTTTGAATATCCAACCCAAATACTTATTTTCATCCCAATATAAACATTGAAACAAGTATGTGTTTTCACCATTTCTGCCCTCAACATCTCACTAGAAAGCTGGTAATTGGTTATATAGCCTTACAGCTATCTGGAATTATAATTTTGAACATTTGATTCAGCATCCCTAGAAAATGTTTGTTCCTCATTTTCATCTCCTCCAAAGGCTCTTCAAATTTAACTCCCAGCAAACAAATCTGTTAGATGGTCCTCTCCTTCCTAGGATCTTAAAGCATGAAACTTACCCCAAAGTCATCCTAGTTTTCCATGCCCTTGAGATAACATCTTACACATCCCATAGATGATGTAGTCCACGTGTATCACTACACAGAAAAGAAGAATATTCTCTGAGAACTATTCTCTAGCTAGGCGGTATAACCCGAAAAGCAGATGTCCCTTCAACACAAAGAAGCCACATATTTGTTGAGCCAAACAGAATCCTCTGCCCTCTAATGTGAAATTCACTTAGGGACTCAAACATCATAGCTGCACTCTTCCAGAAGTGTAATCTCCAGTTTTCCCCCGTATATCAGAGGAGTGCCTCCAGGCCCTACCAGGAGCCTGAATCTGGGTCACTGACCACACCAACTACCTCCCCTGGGCCTCACTCACCACATGCTTTTGATACAGTTCAGTTGCTCCTTACTCTAACAGCTGATGGGAAACTGGTTTCCAGTCCTTGGAGAAACTCCACTCTCAACATCTAGTGATCAGTAGTAACCACAAGGGATAAAGGCCCAGATCTCGCATGTTGGGAATTAGTTGTAGGAATTTTGTAAGGATGCTATAAGCTGTTGTGTACAAATCTCTTACAACAGTGCCTAGCGCAGAAGCACAATGAATTTACTATAATTTATTAGCAGGATCATGTATAGAAACAAATTAGTCAAGTTGATTTATTATAAGATACTTAGAAGGTGATAAGGAACCCTATTAAATTTCAGGAGAATTGCATTTTGTTTCAAGGTAGCTTTGTGTGTATTTTTTAAAAATCAGAACGGTATGCAGCATGTACTATCTGCTAACCTTAATGTTTTTATAGGAAGGCTTCTTTTTAAATTAAAAATATTTGCAATACCACTCATATCCAGGAGACATCAAGAAATGTACTCAGAATGAGTATTTTGACTGGTGGATAGCTAAACGGTGGGAAGTGCAGTACTTGGTTCTGTCAGCAAGGCATCGTTTTTGTTTTGTTTTTTGTTTTATACTTTAAGTTCTGGGATACATGTCCAGAACATGCAGGTTTGTTACATAGGTATACATGTGTCATGATGGTTTGCCGCACCCATCAACCCATCATCTACGTTAGCTATTTCTCCTAATGTTATCACTCCCCTAGTCCCCCACTCCCTGACAGGCCCCAGTGTGTGATGTTCCCCTCCCTCTGTCCATGTGTTCTCATTGTTCAACTCCACTTATGAGTCAGAATATGCGGTGTTTGGTTTTCTGTTCTTGTGTTAGTCTGCTGAGAATGATGGCTTCCAGCTTCATCCATGTCCCTGCAAAGGAAATGAATTCATCCTTTTTTATAATTGTATAGTATTTGGTATATATGTGTCACATTTTCTTTATCCGGTCTATCATTGTTGGGCATTTGGGTTGGTTACAAGTCTTTGCTATTGTGAACAGTGCTGCAGTAAACACAACGTGTGCATGTGTCTTTATAGTAGAATAATTTATAATCCTTTGGGAATATACATGGTAGTGAGATTGCTGGGTCAAATAGTATTTCTGGTTCTAGATCTTCAAGGAATTGCCATACTGTCTTCCACAATGGTTGGACTAAATTACACTCCCACCAACAGTATAAAAGCATTCTTATTTATCCACGTCCTTTCCAGGATCTATTGTTTCCTTACTTTTTAATGATTGCCATTCTAACTGGTGTGAGATGGTATCTTATTGTGGTTTTAATTTGCATTTCTCTAATGACTAGTGATGATGAGCTTTTTCTCATGTTTGTTGGCTGCATAAATGTCTTCTTTTGAGAAGTGTCTGTTCATATCCTTTGCCCATTTTTTGATGGGGTTGTTTTTTTCTTGTAAATTTGTTTAATTTTGCTGTAGATTCTGGATATTAGCCCTTTGTCAGATGGGTAGATTGCAAAAATTTTCTCCCATTCTGAAGGTTGCCTGTTCCCTCTGATGGCCGTTTCTTTTGTTGTGCAGAAGCTCTTTAGTTTAATTAGATCCCATTTGTCTATTTTGGCTTTTGTTGCCATTGCATTTGGTGTTTTAGTCATGAAGTCCTTGTCCGTGCCTATGTCCTGAATGGTATTGCTTAGGTTTTCTTCTAGGGTTTTTGTGGTTTTAGGTCTTAAGTCTTTAATCCATCTTCAGTTAATTTTTGTGTAAGGTGTAAGGAAGGGATCTAGTTTCAGTTTTCTGCATATGGCTAGCTAGTTTTCCCAAAACCATTTATTAAATAAGGAATCTTTTCCTTATTGCTTGTTTTTCTCAGGCGTCAAAGATCAGATGGTTGTAGGTGTGTGGTGTTATTTCTGGGGCCTCTGTTCTGTTCCATTTGTTGACATATCTATTTTGGTACCAGTACCGTGCTGTTTTGATTACTGTAGCCTTGTAGTGTAGTTTGAAGTCAGATAGCGTGATGTCTCCAGCTTTGTCCTTTTTGCTTAGAATTGTCTTGGTATGCAGGCTCTCTTTTTGTTCCATATGAAATTTAAAGTAGTTTTTTCCAATTCTGTGAAGAAAGTCAATGGTAGCTTGATGGGAATGGCATTGAATCTATAAATTACTTTGGTGAGTAGTATGCCATTTTCACAATATTGTTTCTTCCTATCCATGAGCATGGAATGTTTTTCCATTTGTTTGTGTCCAGTGAGCAGTGGTTTGTAGTTCTCCTTGAAGAGGTCCTTCACGTCTCTTGTAAATTGTATTCCTAGGTATTTTATTCTCTTTGTAGCAATTGTGAAGGGCAGTTCACTCATTTGGCTCTCTGTTATTGGTATATAGGAATGCTTGTGATTTTTGCATATTGATTTTGTAACCTGAGGCTTTGCTGAAGTTGCTTATTAGCTTAAGGAGATTTTGGGCTGAGACAATGGGGTTTTCTAAATATACAATCATGTCATCTGCAAATAGAGACAATTTGACTTCCTCTTTTCCTATTTGAATATCCTTTATTTTCTTCTCTTGCCTGATTGCCCTGGCCAGAACTTCAAATATTATATTGAATAGGAGTGGTGAGAGAGGGCATCCTTGTCTTGTGCCGGTTTTCAAAGAGAATGCTTCCAG
Organism: Cacajao melanocephalus; assembly: GCA_963573385.1. Lineage (NCBI taxonomy): Eukaryota > Metazoa > Chordata > Mammalia > Primates > Pitheciidae > Cacajao > Cacajao melanocephalus. Next base: position 3,724 of record CAUYLG010011067.1, on the reverse strand, counting down.
TTTTTGCCCATTCAGTATGATATTGCTGTGGGTTTGTCATAAATAGCTTTTATTATTTTGAGATACATTCGATCAATAGCTAGTTTATTGAGCTTTTTAGCATGAAGGGCTGTTGATTTTGTTGAAGGCCTTTTCTGCATCTATTGAGATAATCACATGGTTTTTGTCATTGGTTCTGTTTATGTGATGGATTACATTTATTGATTTGCATATGTTGAACCAGCCTTGCATTCTGAGGATGAAGCCGACTTGATCATGGGATAAGTTCTTTTGACATGCTGCTGGATTCAGTCTGCCAGTATTTCATTGAGCATTTTTGCATCAATGTTCATCAGATATTGGCCTGAAATTTTCTTTTTTTGTGTCTCTGCCAGGTTTTGGTATCAGGATGATGCTGGCCTCATAAAATGAGTTAGGGAGGATTCCCTCCTTTTCTATTGTTTGGAATCATTTCAGAAGGAATGGTACCAACTCCTGTTTGTATCTCTGGTAGAATTCAGCTGTGAATCCATCTGGTCCTGGATGTTTTTTGGTTGGCAGGCTATTACTGCCTCAATTTCAAAACCTGTTTTTGATTTGTTCAGGGATTTGATTCTTCCTGGTTTAGTCTTGGGAGGGAGTATGTGTTCAGGAATTTATCCATTTCTTCTAGATCTTCTAATTTATTTTCATAGAGGTTTTATAGTATTCTCTGATGGTAGTTTGTATTTCTGTGGGATTGGTGGTGATATCTCCTTTACAATTTTTTTTATTGTGTCTGTTCGATTCTTCTCTCTTTTCTTCTTTATTAGTCTGGCTAGCAGTCTACTTTGTTGATCTTTTCAAAAAACCAGCTCTTGGATTTATTGATTTTTTTAAGGGTTTTTTGTGTCTCTATCTCCTTTAGTTCTGCTCTAATCTTAGTTATTTTTTGTCTTCCGCTAGCTTTTGAATTTGTTTGCTCTTGCTTCTCTGGTTCTTTTAATTGTGATGTTAGGGTTTGATTTTAGATCTTTCCTACTTTCTCTTGTGGGCATTTATTGCTATAAGTTTCCCTCTTCACACTGCTTTAAATGTGTCCCAGAGATTCTGGTACATTGTGTCTTTGTTCTCATTGGTCTCAAAGAACATCTTTATTTCTGCCTTCATTTCTGTCAGTCTAATATTGACAGTGGGGTGTTGTCATCTCCCACTACTATCGTGTGGGAGTCTAAGTTTCTTTGTAGGTCTCTAAGAACTTGTTTTATGAATCTGGGTGCTTCTGTATTGGGTGCATATGTGTTTAGGATCATTAGCTCTTGTTGCATTGATCCCTTTACTATATTATATAATGTCCTTGTCTCTTTCGATATTTATTGGTTTAAGGTCTGTTTTATCAGAGACTAGGACTGTAACCTCTGCTTTTTTTTTTTTTTTTTTTGCTTTCCATTTGCTTGGTAAATATTCCTCCTTCCTTTTGAGTCTGTGTGTGTCTTTGCGTGTGAGATGGGTCTCCTGAATACAGCACATCAATGGGTCTTGTCAGCTCAGACTGACATCGGGCAGGTATCCTTCTGGGACAAAGATACCAGAAGAAGAAACTGGCAGCAGCCCTTACTGTTCTGCAGCCACCACAGGTGATCCCCAGGCAAGCAGGGTCTGGAGTGGACCTCCAGCAGTCCTACAGCAGAGGGGCCTCACTGTTAGAAGGAAAACTAAAAAACAGAAAGAAATAACTTCATCATCAACAAAAAGGACGCCCACTCAGAGACCCCATCCAAAAGTCACCAGCTACAAAGGCTACAGGTAGATAAATCCACAAAGATGGGAAGAAACCAGCACAAAGAGGATGAAAACAGCCAAAACCAGAATGCCTCACCTTTTCCAAGGGATCACAACTCCTCACCAGCAAGGGAACAAGGCTGGATGGAGAATGAGTCTGATGAATTCACAGAAACAGGCTTCAGAAAGTGGGTAATAGCAAACTTCTCTGAGCTGAAAGAACATGCTCTAACCCAACGCAAAGAAACTAAGAACCTTGAAAAAAGGTTTGATGAAATGCTAACGAGAATAAACAGCTCAGAGAAGAATATAAATGAATTGATGGAGCTGAAAAACACAACACGAGAACTTCGTGAAGCATACACAAGTTTCAGTAGCTGAATTGACCAAGCAGAAGAAAGGATATCAAAGATTGAAGATCAACTCAGTGAAATAAAACAAGAAGGCAAGATTAGAGAAAAAAGAGTGAAAAGAAATGAACAAAGCCTCCAAGAAATATGGGATTATGTGAAAAGACCTAATCTACATTTGATAGGTGTACCTGAATGTGATGGAGAGAATGAATCCAAGCTGGAAAACACTCTTCAGGATATTATCCAGGAGAATTTCCCCAACCTAGCAAGGCAGGCCAATATTCAAGTCCAGGAAATACAGAGAACACCACAAAGATATTCCTCAAGAAGAGCAACCCCAAGGCACATAATCGCATCAGATTCACCAGGCTTGAAATGAAGGAAAAAATGCTAAGGGCAGCCAGAGAGAAAGGTCAGGCTACCCACAAAGGGAAGCCCATCAGACTCACAGTGGAACTCTTGACAGAAACCCTACAAGCCAGAAGAGAGTGGAGGCCAATATTCAACATCCTTAAAGAAAAGAACTTTCAACCTAGAATTTCATATCCAGACAAACTAAGCTTTATAAGCCAAGAAGAAACAAAATCCTTTAGGAACAAGAAATTGCTGAGAGATTTCGTCACCACCAGGCCTGCCTTACAAGAGCTCCTGAAAGAAACACTAAACATAGAAAGGAAAAACCAGTACCAGCTACTCCAAAAACATACCAAGTGGTAAAAAGCACCAACACACTGAAGAAACTGCATCAACTAACGGGCAAAACAACCAGCTAGCATCAAAATGGCAGGATCAAGTTAACACATAACAATATTAACCTTAAATGTAAATGAGCTAAATGCCCCAATTAAAAGACACAGACTGGCAAATTGAATAAAAAGTCAAAACCCATTGGTGTGCTGTATCGAAGACCCATCTCACATGCAAGGACACACATAGGCTCAAAATAAAGGGATGGAGGAAGATTTATCAAGCAAATGGAGAGAAAAAAAAAAAAAGGAGTTGCAATCCTAGTGTCTGATAAAATAGACTTCAAACCAACAAAGATCAAAAGAGCCAAAGAAGGATATTACATAACGATAAAAGGATCAATGCATCAAGAAGAGCTAACGATCCTAAATATATATGCACCCAATACAGGAGCACCCAGATACATACAGCAAGTTCCTAATGACCCACAAAGAGACTTAGACTCCCACACAATAATAGTGGGAGACGTTAACACTCCACTGTCAATATTAGACAGATCAATGAGACAGAAAATTAACAAGGATATCCAGGACTTGAACTCAGATCTGGACCAAGCAAACCTAATAGACATCTACAGAACTCTCCACCCACAGAATATACATTCTTCTCAGCACCACATCACACCTACTCTAAAATTGACCACATAATTGGAGGCAGTAAATCAATCCTCAGCAAATGCAAAAGAACGGAAATCATAACAAACAGTCTCTCAGAACACAATGCAATCAAATTAGAACTCAGGATTAAGAAACTAACTCAGAACCACACAACTTCATGGAAAATGAACAACTGGCTCTTGAATGTTGACTGGATAAACAATGAAATGAAGGCAGAAATAAAGATGTTCTTTGAAACCAACGAGAACAAAGACACAACATACCAGA